>JAJAGP010002536.1:0-23589 GCA_025084515.1 Ancistrus triradiatus
AAATTCGTCAAGCTTGGTCCCGAGTGCAATCCTAGCTGATATGTGATGCCCATGGGTCCGCTATGAACCCCGGGTGGGCACTGGGGCCCCTGGGTGGACCAATGATTGTAATTCAGACAGTTTTCGACCTACTGCCACGAAATTTGGTACGCTTGGTCCCGGGTGCAATCCGAGGTGATATGTGATGCCCATGGGTCCCCTATTGACCCCGGGTGGGCACTGGGGCCTCTGAGTGGGCCAATGAATGTAACTCAGACAGTTTTCGACCTACGGCCACGAAATTTGGCAAGCTTGGTCCCGGGTGCTTTCCGAGGTGATATGTGATGCCCATGGGTCCCCTAAGGACCCCGGGAGGTACTGTGGCCCCTGGGTGGGCCAATGACTGTAACTCAGTGAGTTGTTGACCTACGGCCACGAAATTTGGCAAGCTTGATCCTGGGTGCATTCCAAGGTGATATGTTTTGCCCATGGGTCCCCTTTGGACCCTGGGTGGGCACTGGGGCCCCTGGGTGGGCCAATGAATGTAACTCAGACAGTTTTTGACCTACGGCCATGAAATTTGGCAAGCTTGGTCCCGGGTGCACTCTGAGGTGACATGTGATGCCCATGGGGCCATTGCAGAGTGGCAACCACACTCGCATTTTCTTTAGGAAATGCACCTCTCTAGTTATTATTTCTATTTTTATTATTTCACCTGATTTTCGGTTCGTATCTCCTCCTACAGTTTTCGAGATATCGACACGGGACAAACACCAAAACGTCCCGCATGTTCGGGAGAAGTGTGCTTGTCGATAGCTAAGAGAAATGTTGTTGCATTCGCACGCTACACGCATTTGTGCAAAAAAAACGTCCCATTCACTTGAATGGGATTTTTAAGAAAACTGCCATAACTCGGTCAATTTTTGAGCTACAAACACGAAACTCGGCATGGTCAGACCCGGGCTGACCGAGACCCATCATCTCAAGTTTCGGACAGATAACACTCTTTGATCACTTTCTATCACTCTTTAAAAATCACTCTATTCATTGAATAGGGCAGAAGCTAGAGTGTGCGCACTAGATTTCAGGGAAATCGATTAATTCACTTTTTCACTGAACAAACTTCTCTAAAATCCTGATACTTTCAGCTAGAAACTCCATTTAAAATGCAAATGGTAGAGATACTTTCCCTTCATAATTCATCAAAAGATTGCCTTGCTAAAAAAAAATTATTTTTCGAGTTATGATGATTTGTTCGGGACTAGGGACTCAAACTTCCCTTATTGACAGCCATGTTAATTTTCGAAACTCCGAGAACGCTTCTTCCAAAGTTTCATCTGTGTTCAACCTGTCATAACTTTTAGGAATTTTCGTCAATCCACATCATCTTATATCATAACGATCAGCAAGGTGTCCTCTCTCACACAGACTTTTCAGATAATTGATTGCTTAAATATTTTTCGAGTTATGATCATTTCTTTGACACGTCCAAAATCGCTTGAAACTGAGATTTTAGGGATTTTTATTAATTCACTTTTTCACTGAACAAACGTGTCTAAAATCATTATACTTTCATCTAGAAACTCCATTTAAACCTCACATGGTAGAGATACTTCCCCTTCATAACTCATCAAAAGTTGACCGCAAGTCAGTCAGTTTTCGACCTACGGCCACGAAATTTGGCAGGGCTAATCACGGCTGCAATCTGAGGTGACATGTGATGCCCATGGGGTCCATGAGGACCCCGACTGGGCACTGGGACTCCTGGCGAGCTAATGACAGTAACTCAGTCAGTTATTGACCTATGGCCACATCATTCAGCAGGCTTGGTCCTGGGTGTAATCTGAGGTGACGTGTGACGCCCATAAGGCCCCAAAGAACCCCGGCTGGGCAATGGGTCCCTTGGCGGGCCTATGACCGTAACTCGATAAATTTTCAACCTATGGCCACAAAATTTGGCAGGCTTGGTCCCAGGTGAAATCTGAGGTGAAATGTCATGCCCATGGGACACTTGTGGACCCTGGTTGGGCACTGGGGCCGCTGGCGGGCTAATGAACGTAACTCAGTCGGTTTTCAACCTATGGCCACAAAATTTGGCAGGCTTGGTCCAGGGTGAAATCCGAGGTGACAGGTGATGTCCATGGGGCCCCTGTGGACCCCGGCTGGGCACTGGGGCTGCTGGCGAGCAAATGAACATAACTCAAAGACGGTTTCAACCTACGGCCACAAAAAAAATTTGGGGCAGGCTGTCCAGTGTGAAATCTGGAGGTGCATGTGATGCCCATTTGGGGCCATGTGGACCCCGACTTGTAACTGGGCCCTGGCGTGCCAAAACAATAATGACCAAACTCTGACAGTTTTCGGAACCTAAGGCCCCACAAAATTTCAGGCAGGGCTTAGGCTTGGGTTCCCTCCCAGGTGCAATCTGAAGGTAACCCGGGGCTGGGGGCAACTGTGGGCCCCTGGTGGGGAACCAAATTGACCGTTTTTTTAACTCCAGTCAATTAATTGACTTTGGGCCACAATTCAGATTAAAAACTTAGTCCGGGTGCAAATCTTGAAGGTTGACGTGTGATGCCATAAGGCCCCAAAAGGAAGAACCCGAAAGGGCCAGTGGGGGTTCCTGGGCAGGCCAACGACGTTAAACTCGGTCAGTTTTCGATCTACGGCCACAAAATTCAGCAGGCTTGGTCCCGGGTGCTATTTGAGGTGACATGTGATGCCCATGGGGCCCCTGTGGACCCCGGCTGGACACTGGGGCCCCTGGCGGGCCAATGAACGTAACTCAGTCGGCTTTCAACCTACGGCCACAAAATTTGGCAGGCTTGGTACCGGGTGAAATCTGAGGTGACATGTGATGCCCATGGGGCCCCGGTGGACCCCGGCTGGGCACTGGGGCCCATAGCGAGCCAATGACCGTAACCCAGTCAGTTTTCGACCTATGGCAACGAAATTTGGCAGGCTTGGTCTCGGGTGCAATCTGAGGTAACATGTCATACCCTGAGGTGACTACAATGACTGCAGTCAGCTTTCAACCTACATACTCGGTCCCTGATACACAAGGCCGGGGGCATGCACCGCCGCAACACACTCTCAGTTTCTGCAGGAACTGCACTTTCTAGTTATTTTTATTATTTCACCTGATTTTGTGCACGTATCTCCTCCTACAGTTTTCGAGATATCGACACGGGACAAACACCAAAACGTCCGGGATGTTCCGGAGAAGTGTGCTTGTTGATAGTTAAGGCAAATATTGTTGCATTCGCACGCTTCACCCGGATTTGTGCGAAAAAAAAGTTCCCTTCACTTGAATGGGATTTTTTTTAACTGCCCTAACTCAGTCAATTTTTGAGCTACAAAAATGAAACTCGCCATAGTCGGACCTGGGTTCACAATCACCCCTCAGGTAAAGTGTCGCACAGATTGCACCCTTTTTACACTTTCTATCACTCTTTAAAAATCACTCCATTCATCCTCTATGCCACTAGCTAGAGTGCACAGCGATTAATGCACTTTTTCACTGAACAACTGTGTCTAAAACCCTGATGCTTTCACCTAGAAACTCCATTTAAACTGCGAATGGTAGATATACTTTCCCTTCATAATTCATCAAAAGATTGCATCGCTAAACAAATTATTTTTTGAGTTATGAGGATTTGTTCGAGACTAGGGACTGAAACTTCCCTCATTGACCGCCATGTTAAATTTGGGAACTGCGAGGCGCCTTTTTTCAAAGTTTCACTTGTGTTTAACCTGTCATAACTTTGAGGCTTTTTCGTCAATCCACAAACTTTTCACATAATTGATTGGTTACATATTTTTCGAGTTATGACCATTTGTTTCAGAGGTCCAAAATCACTTGAAACTGACATTGTACAAGTACTTTCACTCAGTTTTTCGCGGAACAAACGTGTGTAAAATCATTATACTTTCACCTAGAAACTCAATTTAAACTTCAAATTGTAGAGATAGTTCCCCTTCATGACACGTCCAAATATCTCGTCGTTCAACAAATTAGTTCTCGAGTTATGACCGTTTGTTTGATAGCTCTGACATGATAGAAGGCAGAGGACAGACGGGGCTCCGCTGATTGGTTCACACACACACACATGCCACGCCCACACACGGAGAGAAGATCGCAATGAAAGATGCCGCTTTTCGGCGCTGAACTTAGATTTGCATCAATATGTTTAATACAAAGGCTTGATCATTACTTTAAAATATTGTAATTAATTAAACAGTCCAAACATTTAAGTCGGGTTAAACACGAACGTCACTTGTAGTCCACACGAGCACAGAGTAAAACATGGAAACTCAAGCACAGCCGAAAAAGGTCAATTCACTCCCGTTCACTACACACTCGCTCCCTCGTATAGTCTTAAAGGGTCAGACAGCTGTTATGTAAATCGCATTGCATGACAATTACTACATGGCTTTACTAAATCGGCATGAAAGAATAATATAGAGATTAATATTTAATGCAGTCAAGAGGACACTACGGCCGTTTCTCAATACCAAGTATGTCAACTTCGGACTTGTATACTTCCTAAGTCTGGAGTAGGAAGTTACACTTGCGACTGCATTCTCCAGATGAAGGAAGCACGCAGTCCGGCTATTCTGCAATTGAAACAGCAGCGTACTTGGATATGGAGACAACACGGTTTGCTTTTCACACTTACATAAAATGCTAACACATCTTGTATAAAGCCTGTCAGTATTGGAACACGTGCTCCGATGTTTTACAGTCCTTTGCATAGCTTAATGTACGTGTACCCACGGACCGATCGCATTTAAGCATCAATTAAAACCTTCCCAAACAGAAGCAAATAAGAGAATTTCATTCAGAACTTCAATTTATATCAGCCAACTGATATTTAGAATACAGGCTGAAAAATAAAAAATATAATCTATAAAAAATATAAAATATAATCTAATAAATAATATAATCGTCACATCTCCGAAATCGTCTGAGCAGTTTTTTATGTAAGCTTTCTCTTGACTGATGAAGTGACCGCTTGCATTTTAAACAACTACATTCTCGCCTAAAAAAGTCTTAAAACTTCATTTCGTGACACAATAACAGTATTACTTTACAAATTATACATCCAGTTGGGAATCCTCGAATTGCCATTACAGAACTGGCAATGCATTGTGGGATATTTCGCTGTTAAAGACCGCACAAGTCTGCTCTGATGCATCCTCGGTAATATGGCCGGATCGAGAAGACATCCAGGGATTTGGCGCGTACTTGGTTAGATGCGAATTTAGAAATGCAACAGTGCTTGGGGTGCGACTGATGACGTTTCACAAGTACACGACAACACAAGCACGGAGAAGGACGCAGATTGAGAAACAGCCTTAGAAATGAATCAGTACTTGGGATGCGACTGATCATGTTTCACAAGTATACAACAACACAAGCACAGACAAGCATGCATATTGACAAATGGCCAAAGCCTACAGTCAATTTTCGACCTACACACTCGGTCCCCGATGCACGTCGCAGGGTAACGCACCGCCGCAACACACTCGCAGTTTCTGCAGGAACTGCACTTTCTAGTTTGATATTGCAGTTGAATAAATCTCTCATTCTCAGTTTCATTTAGTTTTTTCTGGTGAGGGTCATGGTGCATATAAATCAATGATGGAGTAGAAATGCTCTCTCCTACAACTACTAACATCCACCTCCTTGGGTTTAGTACAAGCTCCTGGACCTCGTCATTTACAGATAAAGTAGTGAATACCTCTGTGGTAGGACTGATCCACAACGGCGAATGGACTGCCAGGATAAAGCAACGCCCGTAATGTGGTACATCTGCATTTCTCGTCCTACAGCACCACCTACTGGACAATTATCAGTTACACACTCACAGCAGCTAAAGACTAAAGGCAATGTACCGAAAGTACTTAAGTATTAAAATAACGTTTTGAGCCATTCCTTGTGGTGTTCTGAGGCATTTTCTGATGCCGTCTCTGACGGGTTTGAAGCATTTTCTGAGGCATTCAGATTCATTCTCTGAAGCGTTCTGTGAAGCATTCTCTGGGCTTTCTGAGGCGTTTTCTGGGGGCGTTCTCTGAAGTCACGTCAAGTCAGATTTATTTATATAGTGTTTTTTACAATGGAGCATTGTCTCCAAGCAACTGTACAATTTTAGATTATCTTCGAATATCTACGTCCAATTCCATATTGAACAAACCTAGGGCGACAGTAGAAAAGAAATACTCCCTAAGCATTATGAGGAAGAAACCTTGGGAGGACCAAGACTCAAAAAGGGACCCAACCTCCTTGGGTGGTGTAGATGATAAATGTAAGAAGGAAACTCATTTATCTAAACAAATAAGTCTTATAGTGATAGCTCAAATAAAATATTGTAAAATATGCATATTGGCATTATGTAGTCCGATACACAGAGTCACTCTAGGATCTTGAGTCGAAGCAGAAAAGTCCTTAGCAGCACTTCGTTCCCAGCCAACCAGAGGAGGGAGAGAGTTACTGCTCTCTGGTGTGGCCCGGGTATGATGGGGCTGGAGCTGATGACGGAAACAACTTGAATGAAGCTGAAGCGGAACTGGTGGAGCTGGAACTGGTACCGGAACACAGCTCAGAGAGAAAACAGAAAATGTTATTGATTAAGAGCACAGTGTCTATTAACAATCACTGATGCCATGTGTAGCATGAGACCCCGGCAGCATTAGCTACAGTGGTGCTTGAAAGTTTGTGAATCCTTTAGAATTTTCTATGTTTCTGCATAAATATGACCTAAAACATCATCATTACTATTATCACACAAGTCCTAAAAGTAGATAAAGGGAACCCAGTTAAACAAATCAAACAAAAATATTATCCTTGGTCATTAATTTATTGAGGAAAATGTGAGCAGCCCGAGACAGTGGAGCATGTACTAGTACAATGTAAAGAGTATGAAAACGAAAGAAGAGAGGTATTTGGTGAATATGGGGAAATAGGAACATTAAGGATTAAGAATGTGTTACAAGGGAATGCATGAGGGAAATTGAAAGTGAAGGTTCTTGAAATTTTTAGGGTTAAATGACAGAATTTAGGTTTTTTTTCTCTCTTCCTTCCTAAGTAAGAAATAATACAAATACAAACAATTGGATTATAGACTGCGATATAGCAACACTTGTTATTGTTATTGATACCGGCGATCCCATGCTCCAGCCCAGCTAGTGGCGGTAATGCAACACATAATAGGCTGCCAACCGCCATAATCGTGGAAGAAGAAGAAGAAGACTGCCGTTAGGACGCTGATTAATTTAGTCACATCGTTTGTAACGGGAAACTTCTTAGAGGCAACGTTGTAAGCTTATTTAATGCTAATTATGAGTTAATGTATTTAGAGACGTTATTAGAGTAATTATGGATAAATACGGTTTCTTTACAACAGGCTGATAAAGAGTTAGCGGCTAGGATACCGGTTACTTACAAGGCTAAGCAGCAAAGTTTATTCATGTGTAAGATATGCAGGATGTAATGTTTGTGTTGTTTGTTTATAGTTCTCACCTCACAGTGTGTGATAGTGAAGAAGAGTGACATTAAAGCTTACTACGACTCTGTTTATTGATCAAGGCTTAACTTGATGCTGAGTTCATACACTCTGTATGAGAGCATCATGATATATTAATTTAACTGTCATAATGTCTGCATTGTAATATTAAGATCCAGTGAGAACTAGGATTTCTGAGGTAAAAAAAATTAAAGTATACACTTTTTTTCATGTAATAAATGAACTGTGTGAGAAAATTAAGTTTTAATAAATACAATGCATTTTATGTTGTGGCTTTGTGCTAAATAAATAAATAAATCCAGATTTCCCCCCATCATTCTGCACAACCAGAATTCTAGAAAATTTTGCAAAGGTACTGGAAAGAAAAAACTAAAATATTGCATTTTCTTGGGTATATACCACAGGGTTTGGACAGCTGGATTTTGGGATTTTCTGCTATTCTTCTCTGCAGATCCTCTCCAGCTCGGTCAGGTTGAACAGCCATTGACTTCAAGTCAGGGCTCTGGCTGGGCCATTCAAGAACATTTGGCCCAGTTTTCTGTCTGGTCACACTGCCATTAAGCCCAGTCTGGTGGAGTGCTGCAGTGATGGTGGACCTTCTGGAAGCTTCTCCCAATTGCACACAGGATTTTTGGAGCTCAGCCAGAGTGACCATTGGGTTCTTGGTCACCTCTTTTATCAAGGCCCTTCTCCTCCGGTTACTTAGTTTGGTGGGGCGGCTCAGCTCTAGGAAGAGTCCTGATTGTTCCAAACTTCTTCTATTTAAGAATTATGGAGGCCAATGTGCTCTTGGGAACTTTCAGCAGAACTTTTTGTGTATCCAGCTCTGTGGCTCCACAAAATCCTGTCTTTGAGCTCCACAGGCAGTTCTTTCCTCCTCATGGTTTGGTGTTAGCTGTGAGACCTTATATAGATAGGGGTGTGTCTTTCCATTTAATATATAATCAACTGAATTTAGCACAGGTGGATCCAGTTAAGGTGATAATGGCAAAACATTATTCATCTCTTTGTACTTCTTCTCTGGCTTAAATAAATAAAGTGCACAAAATTGTACAACCTAAAACGTATTCTTCTTTTTCAGATTCACAAAGTATGCTTCTTCTTATTATTATCATCTAAATTTTTGGACAGGCAGGCAGCCTGTATTATAGGATCTGAGTGTACGGGCAGAGCTGTGGAAGCAGGAGCTTAGATAAGTAGGCTGGTGCTGAACCATATAGGTTACTGATTTATATGTTAACAGAAGAATTCTAAACTGAATGTGAAGTGGGACAGGTGGCCAGTGTAGCTGAAATATAACTGGGGTGATATGAGTGGACGGATGGTTTTGTTAGGGATACCAATGAAAAGAGAGTTACAGTAGTGTAAGCATGATGATATGAGAGTAAAATATAGTTGTTGTTCAGTTTTTGTTCAGAAATAAATAATATAATAACAAAATAAACTTTCTCCCTTGAAACAGTAGCGAATGGCCTTCATACACACATCATGGTTTGCAAGGTTTTCATTTAGAGCCATAAAATATATCCACAAGATGCTCCTTACTCTTTTCAATGCCAGTGTTTTGCAACTGTCACCTGACTGGACTACACCAAAACACAGCAGAAGGAGGGGCGAGTACAGTGTGCAGACCTCTACTTTTTGATGAAACATGTGCAACATACTAAACGTAGAGGAGAAACTGAAACTAGTATCCATCCCATCACGCTAGTGTCTATCCAATACCAATATCAATGTTGTTATTGATAATATTGATATTTGGATTGATGCTCACACCCCTAAAGACCAGGATATCTCTGGAGGCTATTCAGACTGGTCTGGTTGGCTTGTTTCAGATGTCTGTTTGTTTTTTGGACACACACCAGTTTCTGGCCTGCTTATCCAGAGCTCTAACACCACTTCTGTGGTCGTGATCCTTGGCCTGATGGAGTTGTCTTAGACTGACAGCCTGCTCCACCTGTGCATGGAACAAGACATCCCATCTTCACCCAGCTGGACTCCTGCATCCCCTGCCGGTCCCTGGCTATCCCTGGTCCCACATCACTGTGGATTTTGTGTGGAGTCCAGCAGCATGAAGGTCTTTCTCATAGTTGCTGACAGATTCTCCAAAGCTGGCCATGCCCAAGCTTCCCACTGCCCTGGCAATTGCCAATCTCCTCTTTGACCAGGTCTGGTGAACCTTTTGTGAAGCCTTAGGGGCCACTGCCAGCCTCTCTTCAGGGTTTCACCCTCAGTCTAATGGATTGGCCAAACATGCCAACCAGGAAATTGAGGCCACTCTGCGCTGCTAATCCACCAAGGACCCCTCCAAAAGGAGCTCCCACCTCACCTGGGTAGAATATTCACATAAGACTCTCACCAGCTGTGCTACGGGTCTCTCTCCATTTGAGGCCTCCCTAGGATTCTAACCCCCTCTCCTTTCCGAGCAGGAGATGGACCTGGCTGTTCCTTTGTATCGCACCATGTTTGTTCTCCTCAAAAGCTCGTGGTTCTGCCCAGAGCTCCGCCAACTGCTGCCTGAGACCTGACCCCAAGTAAGCCCCTGGTCAGTCTGTCTGGCTTTCCTCTCTCAATATCCCACTCCGCACAGAGTCCAGGAGGTTGCCACCTTGGTTTATTGGTCCTTTCACTATCAATAAGGTAAACCCCATTTTCGTTCGTCTTAAATTGCCTAAGCATATGCATGTTCACTGTACCTTTCATGTTTCGCAGATTAAGCAGGTTGCTTCCTCGGATCTTTGGTGGAGGGGTACAGTCAGGGTTCACTTTGGGAACAGAGCTTTTTTTTTTCTTTTTTTTTCTCTTTTCGTACTTTTTCCCTGATCACTTATCTCCGCTCTCGCTTCCGTCTTTTCTCGCTCCTGTCACATTTCTGTTTGTTTACATTTTGAGTGTGGCGTGTGTTTTGTTGTGCTTGTCTCCGCAGAGATTGATTGGTCCGATCATCCACCACGTCATCATGCTGCCTCTCAGTCACCGCTCGGTTCCAGATCTCACTGAGCTGATCGGGATCACCGCGTCCATAAAACGCTGGCTCATTCTCTTAAACACCACCAGATCGTCTGCTTACATGACTGGTACTCTTGTTGTTCGAAATACACCCAAGTTGCAGCTATTTTTGGCTACCACACCTGTTCATTTCTATGCTAAGCTTATGTTTTGATTCTTTGTTTTCCAGTGCACAACTGCTGCCATTGCACCTACTCTCTTCCTGCATTCCTGGATATCCTGGCTTTCACTCTAACTGTGGCGACAGCGCCTCTAACCAGACTCTATCTTTATGGTTCTTTGGTTCGCCTTCCCATTGCCAGCTCCCTGGATTCCTTGAGACCGACATTTGCTTTAGTTTCTTTATTTTATTGCTGTTACCCTGATTGGTGTTTAATAAATTTCTTTGTTACCCCATATTTGCTTGTACATCCTGAGTTTATGCATCTTGGGCTCCTTACCTAGTTTAGCTGGATCTATTGATCCTAACACTAACCCCCTAATCCTTTAACCCCTAATCCCATAGCCCTAACCCTATCTCCAAACCCCCAACCCTAGTGTAAGCAATAGTGTACAATGAACTCTCATGCACCTATTAATTTTGAAAGAAATCAGAGTGACCTCAAATATCTCAGAATGCTCACTCACAGCTGTCACTGTTGCCAGAATGTCCTTTCCTTAGGAAATCCTTGGTGCAGAACAATATGATCCTTAAGAATCAGAACGCCGATGTCATTCTCTGTGTCCATCTCCTCGTGGGAGTTCTTCAAAGGGAATATGTGACTCATGGGGACACCCACCAGTTTACTGCACTCCTGCATATGGAAAAAAAATACAAGCCACCTGCAAGTGCGCAGCACTGTATCTGAATTACCAGTGCCTGATAACCTGGTACTGAAGCCGGTCAGCCACGTGCTTGAGCATCCTAGCTCTGAATTTGAGCATGTACCTGTACCAGCACCTTGGTAACTGGGTCAAGGCCGTCCATTCCCAGGTTGGCTATCTCCGAGACCATTCAAGGGTCGTCTATCGTGGACACTGCCCCAAGTCCGCCTATATCAGAGATCTTCCAAAGGTCACCTCTGTCAGAGACCTTCCAAAGGTCCTCTATCTTTGAGACCTCCCAAAGATTGTATAGGTCTGAGTCCGTTCTAAGTCTGCCTATGTCAGAGACCGTTCAGAAGTCGTCTATTTTCGAGACCTCCCAAAGGTCGCCTAAGTTTGAGTCCATTCCAAGTCAGTCCGAGTCCGTCCCGAGTCCGTCTGAGTCTGTCCAAAGATCGCCTAAGTTTGAGTCAGTTACTAGTCCGTCCAAGTCCGAGTCTGTCCCGAGTCAGTCCAAGTCCTTCCCAAGTTCATCCAAGTCCGAGTCCATCCTGACTCAGTCCGAATTTGTCCCACGTTCGTCCGAGTCTGTCCAAAGATTGTCTGAGTAAGTTCTAAATCCGTCCAAGTTCGTGTCCATCCCGAGTTTGTCCGAGTCTGTCCAGAATCCGTACATGTCCGAGACCATTCCAGGATCATTCGAGTCCGCGACCGTCCCAGGGTCAGCCGAGTCCGATTCCTTCCCAAGGTCATCCGAGTCCAAGACCATTCCAGGGTCATTCGAGTCCGAGGCCGTTCCAGGGTCAGCCGAGTCCGATTCCTTCCCAAGGTCATCCGAGTCCAAGACCATTCCAGGGTCATTCGAGTCCGAGACCGTTCCAGGGTCATTCGAGACCATCCCAGGGTCGTCCAAGTTCGTTCCAGGATCATCCGAGACCATTTCAGTATCGTCCGAGTCCGAGACCTTCCAGAGGTCGTCAGTCCCTGTGCCCGCGCCAAGTTTGTCAGCCCCAGTGCCTGCGCCGAGGTCGTCAATCCCCGTGCCTGCACCGAGGTCATCAGCCCCAGTGCCTGCGCCGAGGTCGTCTGCCCCAGAGCCTGCGCCGAGGTTGTCCGCACCAGGGCCTGTCTCGAGGTCCTCCATACCAGCCCTGAAGCTGATCATCCTAGTGCCAGGATCCTCTGTCCCTATATCAAACATGAGGTCTCCCTTCCTAGTGGCTGTACCGACACCATCCATGCCAGCCCCTCTTCTAGGATCTTCCGCACCAGTCCCTAAGACAACCGTCCCAGTACCTGTTCCTATACCAGACCAGAAGTCAACCTTCTTCGAGCCTGACCCTTGCCCTCTTCTCGACCTCCCACCATCCACCCATGTCAGGTGCGCCCGACCGGGCCATCAGGGGCCCGGTGCCCTCAAGAATCCTCCCAGCTGTTGCCCACAGAGGAAACCGCCAGACCGCCCAGAGCCCCTGTGGGGCCATTGTTGAAGTCTTAGCTCTGTCTCGGTCTCCGTGAAGGGGGACTCTGTCACACCTGCATGCGCACCTACGCACCACGCCCACCTTCTTTGACTTTCCACCGCTTTCTCTCACCTCGTCCTTTGATCACCTGACACCTGCACCTGCCTCTTGTCTTCCAGCACTTTCCAGCTCACTATAAATACAGTCTCCTTTCACATACTCATGTCTGAGTCTCGTGGTCCCTGCCGCATCTCTAGCTCCCGTTCTACCACGTTATCCTAGTCCTTACCAAGCTGTCCTCTTCATTCTAGCCTACTGTGTCTATTGATCTACCTATTCGACCATCTCTTTCCTATTCAATCTCGTCCTATGTCCTTATTCCAAGCCGTGTCTATCTCTCTCTTATTCGATCACGCTCTACCTCTGTCCAAGCCGTCATCTATATCTATTCAGCCTTCGGTTTATCGCTCACCTACCTTGTCTCTCCGTTTATCCTCGAGTTCACTTGTACCTCTCTTTCATTCGTTCATGTAATCACTCTGTCTATATTCCGTATTCGCGTTTGTAAGTTCCGTTGTAAGTTCTGTTATTCGTTTCTTAATAAACACCTCCTGAGTTTCAGATCCACTCTCTCTGTGTGTCTCCTGAAACCTACAGCCGGCGTGACACAATCACATGAGTTCTACTCTCAACACCATCTAACTCCTACATTTAATATCTGTTTAGGCCACGCCCCCAGGTTTATTCTACTAGTCATCCTTAAACCTCTCTTAAAAAATCTTTATTTCTCAGCAGGTCCAGAATGCCGTTCCCTATTGTTCATTAATTTATTTTACATTTAATAAATCTATAACAAAGAAAGCTGATGATAGACAGAACTAAACTAAAGTGAAGTTAGCACAGCTGCCTCTGTTAGCTCCTCCACACCATCTCAAACTCCAGTCCCTGTTAGCAGCACTTTTTCCCTGCTTGAGTGATGCCGCTCCAGTTTTAATAACTATTTCATAGAGCACGTTTTGACAGAAAGCAGGAGGTTTTAATGAGTAATGCTATGGCTCCAGCTAATGCATATTTTGTAAATATTGATACATGTGTTTGTTTTCCATGTAGCAGCATATTTGATGAGACATATTTATAGACTCTTTATTTTCATCATTCTGTCATTTATTTACAATACTTTAACTTTTATCTATACCCTTATAATTACACCTTATATAAATAAATGTCATTCTGCTTCTTAACTTTATTTCCCATCACCAAACAACAAAAAAATTACCCAGGGTTCATCTCTGTTGTCTTACTTCCTTTAGTGTCTGATACAGTGATATAATCTAATCTTTATTTCTCTATCAGGCTGAGAGAGTGTAATCTTACAGAGAAAAGCTGTGCAGCTCTGTCCTCAGTTCTCAGTTCAAACTATTCCAGACTGAGAGATCAGGACCTGAGTGGTAATAAGCTACATGATTCAGGAGTGATGTTACTCTCTGCTGGACTGGAGAATAAACACTGTAACCTGGAGATACTGTGGTGAGATCTTCACTTTATTACTGTAAATAAAGTTTTCTTCATATAAATCTATACAGACCTTAAAAGTTGCAGATGCTAGAGAGAATAGTTTAGGATGTAGCACCCCCTGATCCTTCCTTAATGCATACAATATCTTATACAGTGGGGATTTTCAGAGAATCTGTAACAGATTAATTGGATTTACATTAGTCCTTATGGGAAATGTTCTCAGTACTTTTCAGCACTCAACATGTCTTCTGGTAAGAATTAACGGCAAGTACAAAGGTACCACTGTATCCCAATCCACAATGTACTATGGTCCAAACTAAATCAGTGGAATTCTTAGCTCCTGTAGTGGAACAAATCGGTGCGGTTAGATCTGCAGCTTCAGAGCTTTTATTTGCTTTCAAACAAAGCAGTGATTGTAAATGAAATGATCACTGATAAACGCTTGCACGCTCTCTGTCTCACTGAGACTTGGATTAGACCTGATGAATATTTAGCCTTAAATGAAGCCTCACCTCCTGGATACAGTCATCCTCATCCTAATGGTCGGGGGGAGGCATAGCCACAATTTTTGACAAAGAGTTAGGTGTTACAGCTAAAATTCCATTACAAGGCTAATTCTTTTGAAATTACTGATTCTTAATGTGACTGATCCATCGTTATGGAAGTCAAAACCACACTCTTTTCAGCTTATCACTATTTACCTCCCTCCTGGTCCCTATTCAGAATTTCTTCAGGAATTTGCTAACTTTCTTTCCTGCTTACTACTGTCAACAGATAAGGCTTTAATTGTAGGTGATTTCAATATTCACTTTGACAATGAGCAGGATCCACTTATAATTGCTTTCGAGTCCATCTTAGAATCCATGGGTATCACTCAGAATGTGATGGGACCAACCCACCGCTGTAATCATACTTTAGATCTAATATTAACATTTGATATCAAAATAGATAACCTTGATGTTTTCCCCCAAAGTGATTCGATTTCAGATCACTATCTTTTAGTATTTGAGCTATCTCTAATAAATAAAATCCTTCTGCCTCGTTATCACACTAAGCACACTATCACATCTGCTACTCCAGCTGCGTTTATTAAAAACCTACCAGACTTAAAATTTAATACACCTATGGAGATAAATCATCTTGTGTAAATGAGCAATTAGAATGTGTGCTTCGCTCAACCCTGGACATGACTGCCCCTGCTAGGGTCAAACGTATTAGGGAAAAAAGGCTAGCACCATGGTATAATGACCACACCCCTACCTTAAAGCAAAGAACATGGCATTTAGAGCACAAGTGGAGACATAGTAAATTGGAGGTGTTTAAGCTTGGTTGGAGGGACAGCATGACAGAGTATAAGCATGCCCTCACTAAAGCTAAAGCTGCATACTTCTCTTCAATCATAGAGAAAAATAAGAATAATCCAATATTTCTTTTTAATACAGTCTGCAAATTAATAAAAATCCCCACAGAAAGTGATTCTCCCGTTCTGTGTCATTTTAATAGTAATGATTTTCATGACTTTTTTTAATGATAAGATAGAGAACATTAGGCATAAAACTCAATGCTCATCACATCACCAAACTATTCAGCCACCTTCCAGATGCAGCACTAGTGAAGACATCTGTTTAATGAGCTGTAAATCAAGATTAGAATCTTTTACCCCAATTACTAATACTTAACTATCCGCACTGATCAGCTCGTCTAAGTCATCAACATGTTTATTAGATCCCATTCCTACACGTTTACTCAAACAAGTAATACCTAGTATTATAGAGCCACTGTTAGTTATTTTAAAGTCATCCTTTACCTTTGGTTATGTGCCCAAATCCTTTAAAGCTGCCGTTATCAAACCACTGATTAAAAAAGCCACTCTTGACATTTGTGTGATATCTAATTATAGACCAATTTCAAATCTACCGTTTCTGTCCAAAATCTTAGAAAAAGCCGTCTATCAGCAGCTCTGCAGTTACCTCCAAAGGGATGAAATTTATGAAACATTTCAGTCTGGCTTCAGGCCCCATCATAGTACTGAAACAGCATTGATTAGGGTACTAAATGACTTGTTAATGTCCGCAGATAAGGGATGTGTTTCTTTTCTTGTTCTGTTAGATTTAAGTGCAGCATTTGACACTATAGATCATGATGTTTTACTAAACAGACTAGAAAATACTATAGGTATTAAGGGATTAGCACTTTCTTGGTTTAAATCCTACTTGACCGACCGGTACCAGTTTGTTCATATAAATAATCTAAGGTCTAAGATCTCAAAAGTGAAGTATGGCATGCCTCAGAGGTCAGTGCTTGGCCCGCTTTTATTCTCTCTGTACATGCTGCCACTAGGCTCAGTTATTCGTAAACATGGCATTAGTTTCCACTGCTATGCAGATGATACACAGCTGTACATATCAGCCAAACCTAATGACAGCCTTACAATACTGTTTGTAAAGGAAATAAAAGACTGGATATTATTTAATTTTCTCTTACTTAACTCAGAATAAAACTGAGGTTCTATTAGTGGGACCCAAGGCTGTGGAGACAGGTTGGCTACATCTATCCTAAAATCTAGATGGCTGTCCAGTATTGCCCAGTCCATCTGTAAAAAACTTAGGGGTCACATTTGATTCAGATCTCTCCTTGGATGCGCACATTAGCAGCATCACTCGAATTGGTTTCTTTCATTACGTAATATCGCTAAACTTAGAAATATCCTCTCTTTAAATTTTATCAGGAAAAACTTGTTCATGCGTTTATAACCTCAAGGTTGGATTACTGTAACGCCTTACTTACTGGATTCTCTAGTAAATCTATAAATAAACTTCAGTTAGTTCAAAACGCGCAGCTGCCCGAGTGCTAACTCGAACTAGAAAAATTTGATCATATCACTCCTCTACTATCATCACTGCACTGGTTACCAGTCAAAATTCCGCATTGATTACAAAATACTTCTTATAACTTAGAAAGCTCTTACATGGCCTGGGCCCCATTATCTGAGTGAACTCTTAGAGTTTTTTACAATCCAACTCGTCTACTTCGTTCGCAGGGTGCAGGACTTCTTTTAGTTCCTAGAATTAAAAAAAGTCACAGCAGGGGGAAAGGCTTTCTCATACATGGCCCCCCCACTATGGAATAAACTTCCCACTTTCGTTCGAGATTCAGACACTCTCCAAAGTTTTTAAGTCTAGGCTAAAGACATACTTTATTTACGCAGGCTTTTGACTAGATTTGGACCAGGATGCATGGCTTGGGTCACTGGGGCCGGAGTCTGGAGTCATGTATGGCCTGCCTGCCTTGTCCGCTAGCCCGGGAGTGTCGAGTGGGCGCGGTCTGGCTGAACTGGGGCTTCGATCCTCGTGATCTTGACTCATGCATCCTTGCCTTAGAATAAGGGCAGAGCTGGGGATTCATAGTCAAAGAGTCTTATGGTGATCAGAGACGTTGGGTTGCTGTCTTCTGCCGCTCGTGGGTTTGCCAATGTCTCATGTGATCCCTCTTGGCTGTGTTTCCTACCAGTTCTCCTCTTTCTAGCTTTCTAGCTATGCTGCTATAGCTAAGCTGCCGGGGTCTCATGCTACACTTGGCATCAGTGATTGACATGGCATTGGATCAGTGATTGTTAATAAACACTGTGCTCTTAATCAATAACTAATTACATTTTCTGTTTTCCTCTCCGAGCTGTGGTTCTGGCAGTTCCGGCCCCCACACATGATGTTCATCTGATGGAGCTCCACTCAAGCTGTGCATAATTCACATTTTATTCGACCATGACTCCATGACTTTAGTTTCGCTCTTAGATTTATCATCATACCCGGGCCACTTAATGTCGATGTGCATAATTCACATTTTATTCGACCATGACTCCATGACTTTAGTTTCGCTCTTAGATTTATCATCATACCCGGGCCACTTAATGTCGATGTGAATACTTCACATTCTATTCGAACTTTGACTCCATGACTTTAGTTCGCTCTTAGATTTATCATCTACGCCGCCCAAGGAGGTTGGGTCCCTTTTTAAGTCTTGGTCCTCCCAAGGTTTCTTCCTAGAACTAGGGAGTTTTTCCTTGCCACTGTCGCCCTAGGCTTGCTCAATTTGGGATTGGACGTAGTTATTAGGAGATAATCTAAACTTGTAAAGTTGCTTTGAGACAATGCTTCATTGTAAAAAGCGCTATATAAATAAATCTGACTTGACTTGACTTGACTTTCTATGTTCAGCAAAGCTATATTTCTCTTGGCCAGTCCTGATCTTCTACAGGTTGTGGATGAGTGATGCTACTTAGCATGCTAACAGTGATGGAACGTGGTGATAATGCACTAAGTGTGCTGGCTTTTTATATCTGAGTTTTAATGATGTCTATCATACTGAACTCAGCACACAGCATCTAAAAGCAAAGCTCACAGATTCAGCTCGGCCCATACAGGACTGTTTAATCCTGCAGAGTTGTAATTAGAGATGCACCCATCTGACTTTTTCAGTTCCATAAACTTAAACTTTTTGAACATTTTTTTCATTTTTTTTAAAACATACGTAAACTTTGTGTATAAGTCGATACTTGGTACCGATCCAGTATCATTGTTGAATTAATAAACTGTATACCTCACTATGTGGGAGAGACTTAAAGCGTCAGCATTGACTTAAACATGACTAACCTTTACATTACTAATTGGAGTAGCAAGCGTGAAATATAGTTCCCTATGAAATCTATTTTGTTTTTTTCCAAATGCCATTTTATTTTTTCCGTGTTTGTTTTTTATGGATTTCTTTTTCTTTCTTGATTCTGTTTTTTAGGTTTTTAACAGTGTTTTTCATTAAGAAAACTGCAGTTACACAAAAAACAGTGAGAGAACAGTGAGAGAGAAAACATTATTTATATAGCGCTTTTTACAATGGAGCATTGTCTCCAAGCAACTTTACAAGTTTAGATTATCTCCTAAAATCTATGTCCAGTCCCAAATTGAGCAAGCCTAAGGCGACAGTGTCATGGAAAAACTCCCTGAGTGTTATGAGGAAGAAACCTTGGGAGCACCAAGACTCAAAAAGGGACCCAACCTCCTTGGGCGGCGTAAATGATAAATATAAGAATGAAATTAATGTCATGGATTCATACTTCAAATAAAATGTGAAATATGCACATCGGCATTAAGTGGCCTGGGTATGGTAGGGCTGGAGCTGATGACGGAAGCAGCTTGAGTGAAGCTGCAGCAGATGAACATGTGTGAGGCTAGAACACAGCTCGAAGAGAAAACAGAAAATGTAATTAGTTATTGATTAAGAGCACAGTGTCTATTAACAATTACTGATGCCGCATGTAGCATGAGACCCCAGCAGCATTAGCTATAGCAGCATAGCTAGAAAGAGGAGAACTGGTAGGTTACGGTTATTGGTCCACCCAAGGGACCCAGTCCCCAGCTGGGGACCACAGGGGCCCCATGGGCCTCACATATCACCTCAGATTGCACCAGGGACCAAGCCAGCCAAGTTTTGTGGCCGTAGGTCAAAAACTGACTGAGTTACAGTCATTGGCCCACCCAGGGGCCCCAGTGCCCAGCCGGGGACCACAGGGGCCCCATGGGCCTCACATATCACCTCAGATTGCACACGGGACAAAGCCTGCCGAATTTTGTGGCAATAGGTCATAAACTGACTGAGTTACAGTCATTGGCCCACCCAGGGGCTCCAGGTCCCAGCCTGGGTCCACAGGGGCCACATGGGCATCACATCTCACTTCAGATTGCTCCCGGGACCAAGCCTGCCAGGTTTTGTGGCCGTAGGTCGAAAACTTACTGAGTTACGGTCATTGGCCCACTCAGGGACCCTAGTGCCCAGCCGGGGTCCACAGGGGCCCCATGGGCATCACATGTCACCTCAGATTGCACCCGGGAGCAAGCCTGCCAAAGTTTGTGGACGTAGATCGAAAACTGACTGAGTTAATGTCATTGACCCACCCAGGGGCCCCAGTGCCCAGCCGGGGTCCAGAGGGGTCCAATGGGCATCACATATCACCTTAGATTGCACCCAGGACCAATTCTGCCGAATTTCGTAGCCGTAGGTCAAAAACTGACTGCGTCATGGCCTATGACCTGCCAGGTGCTCCAGTGCCCTGTCTGGGGCTTTGGGGTTCCCATGCTATTGGGTCATGTTAGGTCTTGTGCTTTGGACTGCTTTATCGCTATGTATATAGTGCTATATGCTATATGGGTCAGTGGGATCAGTGGACCTGTGGATATAGAGCATATTTGTGCTGATAGAGAGAAATGGTGCTTTTCCCCTGAGTGTGAGAGATTCCGAAACTTTCCAGAAAACACATGCCAGACTGAAAACCCATTATTTCCTATGGGGCAAATTCTGGACTTTGAGGGGCCGCTGCGAGGCCCCTCAAAAGCCCATCGGCACCAAAAGCACAAGCAGCCTATTCTCGTATGGGCTCTACCATGCCGAATTTCGTGACCGTAGCTCAAAAACTGTGACCCGTGAAAACGGTACAAAATTTGGACAAGAAGAATAACTTAATTAACTAGATGGCGAAAGTTCGTGGAAGAACTTTGAGGTTGGCTTGAAAAAGCCCCCTTACCCGTGGGCCTAAAGTCAAGTCAAGTCAAGTCAAGTCAAGTCAGATCTATTTATATAGCGCTTTTTACAATGGAGCATTGTCTCAAAGCAACTTTGATTATCTCCTAATAACTACTTCCAATCCCAAATTGAGCAAGCCTAGGGCGACAGTGGCAAGGAAAAACTCCCTGAGTGTTATAGGAAGAAACCTTGGGAGGACCAAGACTCAAAAAGGGAACCAACCTCCTTGGGCGGCGTAGATGATAAATCTAAGAACGAAATTAAAGTCATGGAGTCAAAGTTCAAATAAAATGTGAAGTATGCACATCGGCATTAAGTGGCCCGGGTATGAAGGGGCTGGAGCTGATGACGGAAGCAGCTTGACTGGAGCTGCAGCGGATGAACATCATGTGTGGGGCTGGAACTGCCGGAACACAGCTCGGAGAGAAAACAGAAAATGTTGTAGTATGATAGCCGTATCCCCCTCTCTTTACCCTCTTCCACAAGTCATAAACTTTACAACACTTCGGAATGCCCATGGCCATCTGGACAGGATCTTACCCCAACCGTTGATGACTCCAACGGTATTGGAGGTCTGTTTAAACAGACATACAATTTTCGACATCTCCAATCATAAACTAAGTCCATGTGCTAATCTTAAAAAGGGGGTTTCAACGGTCCAGGCCACCAAGTTTTCTCAATTTTCCTCTGACTGTTGCAAAATTAACGACTTTCTTTCGCAGCCGGCCTGGCACCAGAAAGACATCTCTGAAGATTTACAACACCAAGAAACTGTCAAGAAACTATCGCCTTCCCTCTTAAAAGCCAAACTCTAATAATGGTATTGAATTTTTGATGGGAACAGATTATCTTCATCAAAACCTTTTAATTACATAACAAATGATATTTGCTTCATAATGAGTCCAAACACGCCCATACGCAACTATTTACCCCATGAAAATTGGTCGGGGATACGCATCGCACTCCCATTATAAACACACGTATGTGCATGTACTGATTTGTTATGTATCTCATATCCACTTGGTTAATGTTTTAGTATAGTGACCGTTCTATACGTAATACGGTCCCGTTGTGTTGTGCTGATCATTATGATATATAGAAATGATAGCATATTCATCCCTGTGTTTTGATCGATCGGGTTTTAATACTTGTGCATACTTATAAAGAACAAACATGAAGCTATTTACAATGTACCGTTTCCTACATCTTGTATTAATCATATTATTGTTTAGTTAAAGTACAGCGAATGCATGTGCTGTAGTTAGAATGTTTTAACGATGTTCTAGGTTATCAATTCAAGGTGTCTTTTACATCTTTACATGTGAAGCTGAACAGAAAAAAGGTGATACATCAATCTTGCAGCAGGTTGTTGCACTGTTCCAGAAGAGAATGACCATTTGACTGAACGAATTACACAAAGCTGCATGTGTACATTGCAATGTTGTCTTACAGTATCTGAAAACAGCATTTTGACTTAGCGTGTCAGAGAAGCGTTTTTGATGCTTTCAGCTGTTTGCATGAACTCGCAAATCAACGTAGTTGCTTAACCGGCTGAAAACATATAAAACAGCAAGAAAATGTAACAACATTATTTCAAAACAAAAAAATACATTTTCAAACTCTTACATCTTTACATGTGAAGAAGAACTGAAAAATGATATACATCAACCTTGCAGCAGGTTGTTGCACTGTTCCAGAAGAGAATGACCGTTTGTCTGAACGAATTACACAAAGCTGCATGTGTACATTGCAATGTTGTCTTACAGCATCTGAAATCAGCATTTTGACTTAGCGTGGCAGAGAAGCATTTTTGATGTTTTCAGCTGATTGCATGATCTCGCAATCAACGTAGTTGCTTAACCGGCTGAAAACATATAAAACAGCAAGAAAATGTAACAACATTATTTCAAAACGAAAAACTACTTTTTCAAACTCTTACATCTTTACATGTGAAGCAGAACAGAAAAAAGGTGATACATCAATCTTGCAGCAGGTTGCTGCACAGATCCAGAAGAGAATGACCTTGTGTTTGTACGAATTACAAAAAAGTTCATGTGTACATTGCCATGTTGCTTGCAGCATCTGAAAACAGCAGTTTAACTTTGCGTGGCAGAGAAGCGTTTTCACTGCTTTCAGCTGTTTGCATGAACTCTTAATCACCATAGGCTGAAAACATAGAAAGCAGCAAAAAAGGGAACAACATTATTTCAAAACAAAAAAATGCATTTTCAAACTCTTATAACTTTACATGTGAAGAAGAACAGAAAAATGATATACAAGTAACTTTGCTGCACGTTATTGCACTGATCCAGAAGAGAATGACCATTTGTCTATAGGAATTACACAAAACTGCAAAACTGTGCTTGGCCATGTTGTTTTACAGCATCTGAAGACAGCATTTTGACTTAGCGTGGCAGAGAAGCGTTTTTGATGCTTTGAACGTTTTGCTTGAAGTTTTAAACAGCAGTTTAACTTTGCGTGCAGAGAAGCGTTTTCACTGCTTTCAGCTGTTTGCATGAACTCTTAATCACCATAGGCTGAAAACATAGAAAGCAGCAAAAAAATGTAACAACATTATTTCAAAACAAAAAAATACATTTTCAAACTCTTACATCTTTACATGTGAAGAAGAACTGAAAAATGATATACAACTGTCCTGCAGCACCTTTTTGCACTGTTACCAAAAAACAGAATTTGTCCTCTGAAACACTTGCAACAGCCTG
>JAJAGP010002536.1:23689-109850 GCA_025084515.1 Ancistrus triradiatus
ATTTATTCACACCAACCTGCTTGCCTATTGTAGATTCACTCTTTTCAGCCTGGTGCAGGCCTACAATTTTCGTCCTGGTGTCCTTCGACTGCTCTTTGGTCTTGAGTTTGGAGTCTGACTGTTTCAGGCTGTGGACAGGTGTCTTTTATACAGATAATGAGGTCAAACAGGTGCCATTAATACAGATAACGAGTAGAGGACAGAAGAGCTTTTTAAAGAAGAAGTTGCAGGTCTGTGAGAGCCAAAAATCTTGCTTGTTTGTGGGTGACCAAATACTTATTTTCCACCATGATTTACAATTAAATTCTTTAAAAGTCCTGTAATGTGATTTCCTAGATTTGTTTTCTCATTTTCTCTCTGATAGTTGAAGTGTACCTACAGTGGCTTGCAAAAGTATTCATACTTTGATTAAAAAGTATGAATTTGACCTTTTCTATATTTTGTCACATTACAACTACAAACATAGATATATTTCATTGGAATTTCATGTGAAAGACCAACACAAAGTGGTATACAATTGTGAAGTGGAAAGTAAATTATACATGATTCAAAACATTTTTTACAAATAAAAAACTGAAAAGTGCGGTGTGCAAAAGTATTCAGCCCCCCGAGTCTCCACCAGCTTTGCACATCTAGTGACTGAAATTTTTGCCCATTCTTCTTTGCAAAACAAGTCAAGCTCAGTCAGATTAGATGGAGAGCATTTGTGAACAGCAGTTTTCAGATCTTGCCACAAATTCTCGATTGGGTTTAGGTCTGGACTTTGACTGGGTCATTCTAACACATGAATATGTTTTGTTTTAAACCATTCCATTGTAGCCCTGGCTTTATGTTTAGGGTCGTTGTCCTGCTGGAAGGTAAACCTCCGCCCCAGTGTCAAGTCTTTTGCAGACTCCAACAGGTTTTCTTCCCAGATTGCCCTGTATTTGGCTCCATCCATCTTCCCAGCAACTCTGACCAACTTCCCTGTCCCTGCTGAAGAGAAGCAGCCCCAGAGCATGATGCTGCCACCACCATGTTTGACAGTGGGGATGGTGTGTTCAGAGTAATGTGCAGTGTTAAATCTCCGCCGCACATAGCGTTTTTCATTTTGGCCAAACAGTTCAATTTTGGTCTCATCTGACCAAAGAACCTTGTTCCACATTTTTGCTGCATCCCCAACATGACTTCTGGCAAACTGCAAATGGGACTTTTTATGGTTTTCTTTTAACAGTGGCTTTCTTCTTGCCACTCTTCCATAAAGACCACACTTGTGCAGTGCACGACTAATAGTTGTTCTGTGGACAGATTCCCCTACCTGAGCTGTGGACCTCATTTCGTCCAGAGTCACCATGAGCCTCTTGGCTGCATCTATGATCTGTAAGTTTAGGTGGACGGCCTTGTCTTGGTAGGTTTACAGTTGTGCCATACTCTTTCCATTTCCGAATAATGGATTGAACAGTGCTCCGTGAGATGTTCAAAGCTTGGGAAATCTTTTTATAACCTAAGCTAGCTTTAAACTTCTCCACAACCTTATTCCTGACCTGTCTGGTGTGTTCTTTGGACTTCATGATGCTGTTTACTCCCCAATATTCTCTTAACCAACCTCTGAAGCCGTCACGGAGCAGCTGTATTTGTACTGAGATTAGATTACACACAGGTGGACTCTTTTTAGTCATTAGCAGTCATCAGGCAACTTCTGAATGCAATTAGTTGCACTCAGAGGAAAGGGGGCTGAATACTTTTGCACACCGCACTTTTCAGTTTTTTATTTGTAAAAAATGTTTTGAATCATCTATAATTTTCTTTCCACTTCACAATTGTATACCACTTTGTGTTGGTCTTTCACATTAAATTCCAATTAAATATATCTATGTTTGTAGTTGTAATGTGACAAAATATAGAAAAGTTCAAGGGGTATGAATACTTTTGCAAGCCACTGTATGATGAAAATTACAGACCTCTCTCATCTTTCTAAATAGGAGAACTTGCACAATCAGTGGCTGACTAAATACTTTTTCACTTTTTTGTTATGTGTTATATGTAAGGATTCTTGAGAATTGTTTTGAAGTTTATAAGTTCAATAAGAGATACAGTTGAGCTGAAGTTTGTGAGAAATAAAGTTGAGAGATACCAGCCGAGGGAAACCGATTTTGTGGCAGGAGGGTCAGAATGGTGTGGGGCAAGGGCTCGGAATTTAAACCCAGTTAAGAGAGCATGGGAATCCGTAGCAACCGGAAGCCTCCAGTGATCACAAGTCGCCTGGATGAGGGTGGAATGAGGGTGGTTCCCTGAACAGAGAACATGTAATTAAGACTTGAGCCACTTCAGTGTGGTGAGGACAACTACAGGGATACAATTAACTTAAGTGGTTAGGTGCCACTTAGAGCCTGGCCTGGGTGTTAGTGCTCCTGAACTATATAGTGAACAGTTCTGTAGCCAGCCGCGGGGCTGGAGGTTGATGGGGCGCTGAGATATGATAAACCTACCTGTTTTTTTATTTTTATGTTGTGAAAAGAGAGAATAAGAGAAATAGGCACTGTGCCAGCTGTTACCGGGTCTGGGGAAAAAAAGAGGGCAGCGGGGATCCACTTGGCACCTTTCCAAAGCCAATTGATTTTGTGTTGTGCGTCTAATGTCTAATGTCTGTCCAAAGCGTATACAGAGTAAATGAGATAATGTGCTAGAGTGTGTGTGACCTTGAAAGTGAGATACCTAGGTGTGTCCGTAGTGAGGCATATGTGTGTGAGTAATAACCCTGTGTGTGTGAGAGAGGGAGAGAGAGAGTGAATACAGAGACAGGAGAGAAGACTATAGAAAGCAGAGGAAATTACAAACAGAAGTACTTCCATATTATAGTTTGAGTGTCTGGGATGGACACAGATTTATAAAGTAGAACGGTGGATGGAAAGCAAAATATAATGCAGTACACACTGCAGAAATCTTGCTTGTTTGTGGGTGACCAAATACTTATTTTCCACCATGGTTTACAATTAAATTCTTTAAAAATCCTAAAATGTGATTGCCTGGATTTTTTTTCTCATTTTGTCTCTGATAGTTGAATTGTACCTATGTTGAAAATTACAGACGTCTCTCATCTTTCTGAGGAGAACTTGCACAATCAGTGGCTGACTAAATACTTTTTTGCAACACTGTATATTTGATTACTTTTACATTAATATTATAATAAAAGTATAGTAAATAGTACATTAATATTATACCTATCTATATGCTGAAATATGAGATTTCCTATAGAAACAATCTGTGAGCTATACGTTCAGTTGCTCAGAATAGGAAATTTTTGTTGATGTACATCCAAACAGGTTCAATAATACTGAACAATATCAATTAGAAAGTGCTGAAATCTAAATGGTACCAACGTACACAGTATTAAACTTTAAATACACCTGAACTTATTTATAACCTAGAAGTTAACTCAAACATAAGCCCCTCCATAACGGTAATAGTAATAACTAGATGGCAAAAGTTCGTGGACGAACTTTGAGGTTGGCTTGAAAAAGCACCCTTACCTGTAGGCCTAAAGGGCATCGCATGTCACCTCAGGTTGAACTGTATACTAAGCCTGCCGAATTTCGAGGCCGTACGTCAAAAACTGACTGAGTTACGGTCATTGACCCGCTAGGGGCCCCAGTGCCCAGCAGGAGTCCACAGGGGCCCCATGAATATCACATGCTATTGGATCATGTTAGGTCATGTTCTTTGGACTTCTTTATAGCTAAGTATATAGTGCTATATGCTATATGGGTCAGTGGGATCAGTGGACCTGTGTATATACAGCAGATCTGTGCTGCGCGGCCCCTCAAAGTCCCATCAGCACCAAAAGCACAAGCACCCCATTCCCGTATGGGCTCTACTTCCATGCCGAATTTCGTGACCGTAGCTCAAAAATTGTGACCCGTGAAAATGGTACAAAATTTGGACAAGAAGAATAGATGGCGAAAGTTCGTGGACGAACTTTGAGGTTGGCTTGAAAGCGCGACCATACCCGTGGGCCCAAAGCGCATCGCATGTCACCTCAGCTTGAAATGGGGACCAAGCCTGCCGAATTTCGTGGCAGTAGGTCGAAAACTGACTGAGTTATGGTAATTGACCTGCCAGAGGCCCCAGTGCCCAGCCGGGGTTCAGAGGGGTCCCATGGGCATCACGTCTCACCTCAGATTGCACCCAGGACCAAGCCTTCCAAATTACGTGGCCATAGGTTGAAAACTGACCGAGATACGGTCATTGACCCGCCAGGGGCCCCAGTGCCCCACAGTGGACCTGTGTATATACAGCAGATCTGTGCTGCGCAGCCCCTCAAAGTCCCATCGGCACCAAAAGCACAAGCACCCCATTCCCGTATGGGCTCTACGTCCACGCCGAATTTCGTGACCGTAGCTCAAAAACTGTGACCCGTGAAAATGATACAAAATTTGGACAAGAAGTTTTCCGTGGCCGTAGGTCGAAAACTGACTGAGTTACGGTCTTTTGCCTGCCAGGGGCCCCAGTGCCCAGCCGGGGTCCAGAGGGGTCCCTTGGGCATCACAGGTCACCTCAGATTGGACCCGGCCTGCCAAATTTCGTGGCCGTAGGTCGAGAACTCACTGAGTTGCCACCCCCGACCACCACGCCACAGCCTTTACTGTCGACCGCCGCACCCATTACCCCCCTTTTCCATGTTCGAAGTGCTGTCTGTACCTGAGCACGCCACGTCTCGTCATTCCGAATCTGAACTAGACGCGCCACCTAGCTCTGTTTCAGGGTATACCACACCACGTAGCTCCGGATCTAAGCCGCTAGCGACGCCCACTCCCGCGTCATTGACATTCGTGCCAACTCCTGCGCCATGGACATTCGCAGCCACTCCCACGACACGGACATTTGCGCCGACTCCTGCGCCACAGTCATTTGCACAAAGGATGTCAGCACCCGTGCCAGCGTTGAGGACGTCAGCGCCTGTGCCTTTACATTAGCTTCACACTAGCTTCACGTTAGCTTCCGCGGCTAGGAGCTAACGTGATCTCCATGGTAGTTTCACGCTAAGCTCCCTGTCTCTAAGTTAGCTGTGTTCACCTTTGTTGGTGTTGGAGAAATTTTAATATCTTAGTATTTAATCCTACTGCATAGTAAAGTAAAATGTAAGTAATCCTAAACTTATGTAATCCTATAGCTGTGGAACACTGTGTGTAATGATTCTTTCCAATGACTTGTTGAAAACATATACAAAACAAGACGTGCCCCCAGGGTCAGCAGCAGGCCATAAAAGAAGAAGGAGACCAGAGACAACAGCGAGACCAGACCCCCTCATCATAAAGATCGATATCTGTATATTGTTGGTACACAGAATCTTGTCGTTGTTATCTTGCTTTTTTTATCTCTGGGCAGGAGACCAAGCTTGTGATTAATGAGGCTTATACAGCTTGTTATGCTTAACCTGCACGTAAATGAACAGTGAAAAGGGGGAACCTTCTAACTTCCTTTATCCAATCTCATACAAGTGCTCAGGCATTGCTGTATGTGAGTTTGATCTATGCGCGCGCGAGATAATAAAAGTTGTCTCTACTCGATTCCTAGCACCAGTGTCTGTTGTGGACTTTGTTCTCCCACGTTTGAAAAAAATCTCCACCACAAGTTGGCAGTAGTCGGACCGGACCCACTGTGAGAGGACTTCATTCCTGAGAAGGAAAACTGCAGCCTCACCTACTTCGCAGTAAAACTAGTTTCAGAGAAGAGGTGACTTTTCTGGATGCGGCCCCTGAGAAAAGCTGGGATCGAATTCTGTGCAAGGAGGTGGACTTGGAGAACCTGGAATTGTGGGGTTGAGGTTTTAGACACTTTTTCTATACGTGTGTATCGGCTCTATACTGTGTGTGTATAGAAAGAACTGTGTGTTCTTAAAGGAAAGTTCATTACTGTGTGTTTGAAACGTCTATTACTGTGTGTGTATAGAGAGAACTGTGTGTGTTCTTAAAGGGAACAGTTTCATACGTGTGTTTGAAACGCTCTATACTGGTGTATAGAGAAGAAAACTGTGTGTTCTTAAAGGAAAAGTTTCATACTGTTTTGTGTTTGAAACGCTCTATACTGTGTGTGTATAGAGAAGAAAACTGTGTGGTCTTAAAGGAAAGTTTCTATTGTGTGTTTGAAACGCTCTATACTGTGTGTATAGAGAAGACAAAGAACTGTGTGTTTGAAACGTTTAGAGTAAACAATGGGTCAAAGGGAAGAGAAAAGAATTTTTTTTTTTAAATTTCCACCACCTATAGTGACAATGCAACATTCCACCGTATCGCTAGTATTGATCAGTAGATGAAAATGCATGAGTCAGTCAGTTGCTGCTCAGATAGAATATGGGTAAAAGATTGTAACTTCTCATTGAAGGGAGTTGGAATGTGATGGTTACAACGCGTTTTTAAAAACACAATTACAACCAACAGCGAGACCAAAATACAATAACGCTATAGGAATTTTGTAAAAAATCTCAAGGTAGATAGAATTGTCCCAATTTCCCTTGGACAACCGATTTTCACGCCTATGGGAAATGGAGACAAGACAGCACAAAAGAAAACAGTAACCTGTCGGGCCAGTTTCTTAATTTGCAGAGAGAATGCCTGGGATGACTTCATTCCTCAGCCCCTTTCTTTTTTTTCCCACCATCACCATCACCAGCCCTCAACCACAAGGACCAGCCTTGTTTTCCGACCATGGACTATAGAGGACATGAAACTCGTTATGTCTTGAGGAGCTGCTCGGACTTTCTGAAGCGGACGGATTTTGTTATTGAAAGGAATCTGCTTGTAAGATGATGGGAAGCCATCTCTAAAGGATTGCAACTGGAATGGATTTAAAAGTGCGGGGGACCTCGCCACGGAATCCTGATGACCTCCGATAGGCAGCGAGGACTTTCCCGGTTCATTGAACCCTGTCCAAGCTGACGCAGTGTAAACAGCAAGATGGACATCTGTGGAGATTTTACCTGCCAAGCTGGAAAAGTTATATATCCAGCAATCAGGCAAGGTGACTACCCGAAGTGCAAATATGAGGACTGGGAGCCCACCTTAAAGAGAGAAATTTCGGAGGGACTGAGATCGGGAACAAACGAAGTACGTGATGGCTGTGGTTGAAACACGACACAGGCAGCTTGCCAGACTGTTTATGCTTTTTGCAAGGGATGTTGGAAAGAGTCTAGGCAGAAAAAGTTGAAGAAGAACATGAAGAGAAACGAGAGAGAGGAAAAAGCAGTATCAGCTCCAGTGTGCGTACGGGGAGCCACGGAACAGGAGGCAGACAACAGAGACAGAGAGGGGGGCTTTCGATCTACAGTGTTATTGTTGCAGCGGATGCGGAAACATCAAGGAAAAAAAAGGATAAAAAGTTTAAGAGGGGATGGATGAAGGAATGAAATCAAATGGGTCCAAAACACATAACCTTGAAGTGCACCCACCACACATGAAACTGGGTAAGACCATTCTAATTATCAAATGCGTTGAGGACAAGAAATTCTGCTTTACCTACAATTATGCTAAGAGAAATTAGTGGTCAAAGTTTCCAATTCAGTATACTACAGGCACTACCATGCCGTTTTGTTGTAAAGGTGACCGCGTTTATCTGGTAGGAAAACGTGTGTGAGACGCGGGGTGGAATACCCATGCGGCAGTTTTTTCACTGACGAGCTAGACTGATATATTAGTGATAGCAGCGTTATCCCTACAACACGCCTGTTCCTATTGTCACCACTGCCATGTGAATCTACTAGTTAGAGTTCTAATGGGGAAATTCTATTGTGAAAACTTACATGCATCCGAGGGTTCCTGACATCACCACTTTGAATTGTGTGCAAGTTCCATCATCCACAAGTGTGTGGTCAGGATGGAACTTGTTTCCCTGGCTCTGGATACCTTATCTTGAATGGTGGCATAGGAACTTTAAGATGACAAGATTAAGAAACAAGAGGATTTGATTGCACTGTTAGAGTGGAGGATTGGCCTGTTAATTTAGAACATCTGTGTGGTTCCAGTCCAGAGATACAAGAGGTGATCTCTGCCCCAACCCTGTTTTATGGGAAACAGGGGCGGCTTGTGTTGTGTGAACCTGAAGCCAGATCAGGTGGTGTTGGTTCCGAGGGGAGGTGGCCCCGTGTGTGGTTGGCCAAAATGTGGTTTTGTGGTGAAGAATGAATGAAAGAATGTCTGTTTTGATTTTGTTGCGCTCACATTACCGATTGGAAAACCCACGAGCTACACACTCTGGGAATATTCTGAAAGCCACCAATTTACAAGTGCACTATTGATTGGTCCTTCCAAACCCAGGCAGATGTTTCAATTCTGTCACAAAAAGTCAGCATGGTTCCAGAGAGCAAAATTTTGACTCAATAGAAACCATCATGTGGCAAAGATATATTGATGTAATTTAATGAAGGAGGGAGCTCCCCGAATTAAAAATCACTCCAAGGAGATGAATACATTGTACCCACCAATACCATAGGATAAAGGAGGCCATTCGATGAATAAACTCCTGTTTTCATAGTTTATGAGGGGATGAGTTCGTGTAGAGAATGTTTATTCAATGTGGTGTAGCCTAATTTGGTGATCCTAGATGAGGACTTTTCATCCAGGTTTGACCCAGAGCAGAGGACGAGCTTAGGGGACGCCCGGTGAAGGTAAACAATCTTCACTCCTGCTAACCTTGTTGTTTCAGAGAGGAGGAAAAAGCTCGAATACTGTATCTGTGTATGCCTGAGTGCTACCGTCCAAAGACCCAAAAGCTGAGGAAAACAGGCTTTATCTAGATTGTTGTAAGTATGGGCTTACATATAGCTAAGTTTTTTTCTGTTCAAAGGTGTCAGCTATGGGCAGAGTGAAAAGCAAGACGGAGGAGGGTTTTGTTAATTTATTAAAATTTGTTTGATTTGCTACTTTAGGTGTGTGTATGGTGATGTGAGACCAGTGTGAAAATGCAGATAAGGGTTTTGAGATGAGACAATGACAGTGTTAGACATAACAACTGAAGTGTTTTATACAAGGACAAGGGCATTTAGAAAAAATAGAATAAATAAAAGTATCATAATAAATGTGAATAATAGAACAATAAGATGAATAAAATAGAAACATTTTTTAAAGTGCAGATGACTCAAATAAAGAATATGGGGAAGCGAAAACATATAAAGCATTAACAAAAATGCCTAACCTAAGTAGTGGTTGCGATTCGGAAAATAATTGTTAAAATAGTTAAAATATTAACATCGACGACGGGAACTTGTTGCGTATTTGAACGGTTGGAAACTCTACTGCCGCTAAAACTTTCTGTGGGCGAATCTCTTCCTATCATATCAATTTCTTTTTTAAAGTTTTGAGACCTATGCCAATATCTTATGGATCTGTTGTTTTTTTTCATGACACTTTCTTCTCGAACAGGGCATGTGCTATAACCATGATTACTACAGGAGTCGTATTTCACTCTTAAATATGTTTACTTTAACAAACCTATGTGGTTTGTGTGTTTTGTCCACCACTGTAGAACAGTCTGAAGTTTTCGTGAGTGAGAGAGTACTATGTCTCTATCTCCCTGCAATCACCAGGTTTTTACAGACGACACTAAATGCCACATGTGCAAATTAGTGTAGCCAAGGGACAAATCACTGATCTGTTCTTTGGTCCTCCATATGATAAGCTGGTTAAAACATCTCAGATCTTTGGAATGAGGGACAGGGCATTTGTGCAGTGTTTATTGAATGTATACAGTAATAAAATTTAACTTATTTAACACTGCTCTTGCATGTTTTAAAAAGTAAGCAGAAATCAAAAAATCATTGCTCAGAGGTTACTAAGCTGTGTGATGAAAGAACACATATTAGGTATGATATATTTACACTAAAATTACTGTAGTTTGTACCATATAAGGTGTATTACAGGTAAGACTCTGTTTGAGGTATCATTTAATTTAGGCTCAGCTGAAGGGGTGTTGTGAAGTGAAAGTGGATTGTTTTTAAAGGCTGATTAAAAGTCACTATGCTGAAGAATGAACATTTAATGATTTTTTTTATACTAGGACTCCCAGGGATGCATGGATTGCTGTTAATGACATTGATGATGGTTCCAGTTCTAAAAACAGAAAAGGGGAAACAAAAAACTGGATTTGCCATGTAACCCTAACTCACACTTTGCTTTCAGGAAATCTTCCTCCACAGTGGCTCAGCCACAGGCAGCTGAGTTATAGCGCTGATTGAAGCCTGTAAGGTAACAGTTGACCCAAAACTGTACACATTTACATTCACATTCCAGGATACGCTTACGGTGTTCATCACGATTTTGGAACCCTCTGGCGACAGAGGAACTTTTGATTGTCTTCAGGAGACTGTGCACACCTATAAACTAGTGTCTGCGGTTCTGGATGAACAGTTTCTACTTTCCTTCATATTTGCGGAAAATGGCCCACAGCAGGGGGCCATTGTTCGAAGGGAGGTAAGGAGGTTATGTAGAAATGGTTAGTCAGAGTGAGTATTCCAAAGGCTTCTCTAATTAATCACACAATTTTTCTCAAAAAAAATGTCTCGGTGGTTTGTTAAAAACAATTTGAGGCAGGGTAATCAGACATGAATACTAAAGAGACACCCAGAGAAACCAGATTATGCCATTTGACTATCTGCAATGGATTTCATTTTGAATATCACCTTGCCAAAAGAAAAGGATGTGCTTGTGACATGGACATGTCTCCAAGTGGGGGACGCTTATCCTCACCCACCAATGATGCAATGACAGTGGCAGACAGAATGCATCCCTAAGGGAGCGTGGAGTGATTCCTAGATTTGGACCTCCCAGGAAGGTTTCATCTGGTAAGGCCCGGCATTGGGGGCACAAGGCACACACCGACATTAGTGACATGATTGACAGCCACTACACAAACATTGTACATTGTACATATCACCTGAGCAGTGCAGCGTCTGGTGGAGAGAAACAAATAGTACCATTAAACAAAAACTGACAAAAGTTTGTCATGAGACGGAATTGAATGGGGTAGAGGCCCTCCCATTGTATGTTATGGAGTTAGAACAAAGAGCATCTTCCAGAACTAACTCTCCGCTTTGAAATTATATTGGGCGACTCTCACACACCAGCTGCCACTCCAAATGAGATACGGACCATAGGGGATGATAACATGCAAAGGGGTATTGTGCTACGTTGTGTTCTGTTGTCCTGATGTTGTGACAGGAGGGTGATGAAAAGAGGCACTTCTAGCCAGCAGTAACGGGCACACGGTGATGATGAAACCAGAGGATTGGATTCTTACAAAAGATTACAAGAGGTCAAACTGCGAAAAGCTGTGCGGGTGGCAAGGACCATTTAAACTGCTCCTAATACACACACAGCTGTAAAAGCGCTGAGAGAGACACTTGGATTCACATCAGATTTAATTGGAATTCCACATCAGAGACACTGGATTCACAATGTAAGAGCTCCCAAACCAGGAGAAGAACCACGGAGACAAACAGCATCTAAAGAGTAGGGATCCTGACATTCTCATTTCTAAACAGCCGAGGGAAAAGTGGGCCCGGAACCCGGGGTTAGTGACCCACCCCGCGTAACACTCAAGCGCTCTCAATGAAGGGGGATATTAGAAGTGAAAAGGGTGATAGAATAGCCTCAACATGACAAGTATATGCCAAAGTAAAAACCCAGCGGAAACATGGACTAGTGCCTGATGGTGTTTAGTAGTTCCAGTCATCAGGAGGGGGGGTGTAATGGTAGGAGAAAAAACTGTGCACTTACATTCCACCAAACAATGTTTTATAAGGGATAACAAGACCTAAATCAAACGAAAAAAACCACATGGCATCGCTTGCTCAAGCTGGATAAGCAAGGGTAATTTGGTTAGGACTGGAAGTTCGTGGTTCCTAGTTGGAAGGGAATAATTATGTCAACATTACCACTATGCTTCTCAATAGTTTACCCAACTATGTTCTTTTGTGCTGCAGTGTACATGAGTTGTTTTCCAGAGGGCTGTTACAGTATTAAATGCTGACAGCTAGCAGAGGAGTTGGACCAGTATGGTGGGATGGATGAAGATTCGTGTGTCCAAATTAATAGACAAAGGGAGAAGTGTTGGAGAAATTTTAATATCTTAGTATTACTCCTACTGCCATAGTAAAGTAAAATGTAAGTAATCTAAACTTATGTAATCCTTATAGCTGGGACCAATGTGTGTAATGAGTCTTTCCAATGTATGTTGAAAAAATATACAAAACACAGACGTGCCCCAGGGTCAGCAGCAGGGCATATTAAAAGAAGAAGGAGTTACAGAGACAACAGCGAGACCCTGACCCCACCATCATAAAGATCGATATCTGTTAGATGTTGGTACACAGAATCTGTCTTTATCCTGCTTTTTATCTCTGGCAGGAGACCCCGCTTGTGATTTACTGAGTTGCTGTATACAGCTTCCGTATCTTAAACCTGCACGTAAATGAACCAGTTAAAAGGGGGAAGCCTTCTACCTCCTTTATCCACTCTCATACAAGTGCTCAGGCATTGCTGTATGTGAGTTGATCTCTGCGCGCGCAGATAATAAAAGTTGTCTACTACTCTATTCCAGCACCAGTGTCTGTGTGACTTTGTTCTCCCACGTTTGAAAAACATCCACCACAGTTGGTTATTATTATTATTATCATATGTTGTTATTTACAGGGTTTCACTAAGTATCTTGCATATGGGGATTGCTTTATGAATAAAGATTTGTGTTTTGAGCTGGAATCGGCACTATCGTCTGCTTCCCTTCCCTACCCGCAGACGTAACAAAATACACATCATAACAGCAATATGGAGATGCCAAAACCCATCAGTTTTAACGGATCTTATATACACTTTCTCCAAACAATATCTAATCAGTACAATTGTTTTCCAAACATTGGGCAAACTCTGGCCTACTCACCTTACCCTTACCTTTGTTTTTGACTAGGATTCCACTGCCAACATTTTAAATGTGGCACCAGGCCTTGGAGAATGCTCAAAGCATAATATTCACTGACTCTTGGCGAGAACTATAAATCTGTTTGCTCATAGACTCATCATGATTTACCATGTGTCTTAAGTTTTTATTCTGTAAGGAGGAATGAAGATACACACCCCAGTTTTCACTCACTTACATGAGTGTTTAAATGTGATATGACAATAGTTGATTGTTTGATTAATGTTTGTTCTTTTTTAATTGTTTGATTACATAAATATAGATTTTTATTAATGAAATAATTCCAAGAGGGGGTGCCCCTACTTCCTGCGGTTATGCCTCTACCCCACTCGTGTCTACACACACACATCTTTTGCTTCCAAACTCCACTAGAATTAATTCTGTAGTTCCTACAAAACTGTATCTTCTTAATGCATAAAATAAACAGGGTTCAACATTAACTTTTTTTCAGCTTGTCCACTTGGGCAAGCAACCAGAAAGTTCACTGCCCTGAACCAAATATCTACTGTACCAAATAATACTTGTATTTTAATGTTTTATTCAAACCAGCCGCTAGATTGCTCAGGCAGGGTATTTCTAGTGCCGGTCCCAAGCCCGAATAAATGGTGAGGGTTGCGTCAGGAAGGGCATCCGGCATAAAACATTTGCCAAATAAAGTATGCGAGTTCATAATAATTTCACCATACCGGATCGGTCGCGGCCCGGGTTAACAACGACCGCCACTGGTACTGGTAGCAAACAGGGTACCAGCGGAAATTGGACTACTGTTTGCCGAAGACGAAGAGGAGGGAAGCGTGTGAGGAGACAGAGAGAAATCAGGAGGGGCCAGAATATAGCCCTGAGGATAGCAACCCTAAATGTAGGGACTGAAGACAGGGAAGGAAAGTTAGAGAGTTGGCTGATATGATGCAGAGGGAGAAAGGTCAAGGTCATGCAGTGGTTGCAGGGTATAAACTGTTCTACCATTGAGTGTGGCTAGGAAGAGACATGGAGTTGTTTGTGGTCCGAAGGAGACTATTGTAAGAATGTTCATGAGGTTTGAAAAGGGGTCAGATCGGATAATATGTTCGGAAGCTGGAAATTGATGGGTGTAATGGTGAATGTGTAGTGGATATGCACACACGTTGGATGTGAATTAGAGGGAGGAGGGAAAGAGAGATTCTGGGGGGGAGTTAGATGAAGTGGTTGAGGCATTCCCAGGGAAGGAGAGACTGGGCTGGTTGCAGATTTCAATGGTCATGTGTTGAAGGTAATAAAAGGGATGAGGAGTGAGGGGCAGGTTTGGTGTGAAGGATAGGAACTAGAAGGACAGATGTTGGTGGATTTTGCAAAGAGGGATGGGTAAAGGCTGTGGTAACATATATTTCCAAAAGAAGGAGGAGCATAGGGGACTTATAAGAGGGAGGAGGAGCACACAGGTAGACTACATTTGTTTTTGCCTATGAGAAGAGGGTTGTTAAAAGAGATTGGTGATTGTAAGGTAGTGGATGGGGAGAGTGTAGCCTATGGCAGCATCGGATCGGTGGTGTGCAAGGAGGCTCTGGTGGTTTAGGAAAGAGGAGGGGAGGAAGAGGGACAAAGGCCAGAAGCAGAGGACCAAATGCTGGAAGTTGAGAAGAAGAATGTTGTAATGGGAGTTCAGAGAGAGCTGACAGAAAGGATTGGGTGTGATGGAAAGAGCTCCCAGGTGACTGGGAGCCCCGGTAGTAGCAGCAACAGTGATTAGACAGACAGGTAGAAGTACTGGGTTGTGTTTTCTGGACAGGCAAAGGATGTATTTGAAAGGAAACCTGGTGGTGGAACGAGGGGAAAGAGGTCAGCAAAGAAGAAATGGACAGGGGACAGGACAATGAGAGTAGGCAGGGTACAAGGAGATGCGGCAAGGGCAAAGAGGGATGGTGGGAGGTAGCAAAGGCCAAGCAGAAGGCCTACAATGAGTATATGGAAAGGTTAGACAGTAGGGAGGAGAGAAGGAGTTGTATCTGCTGGCGAGACAGAGAGATAGAAGCTGGAAAGGATGTGAAGAAGTGTCAGGGGATCAAGGATTAGAAATGGAACTGTTTACTGACAGGTGAGGCAGAGGGTGAGGGAAAGATGGAAGGAGTATTTTGAGAAGTTGATGAATGTAGAAAAGAAAGGAAAGAAGCTGGGATGGTGTTAGAAATTGTGAACAGGATGTGCAAAGCTTAGCGAGGAAGAAGTGAGAAAGCTTTGAAAAGGATGAAGAACGGAAAGGCAGTCGGACCTGATGGATGACATACCGGGTTTGAGGTATGGAAAAAGTCTAGCGAGAGCGGGGAGGTGGTGTTTTTGACTAGATATTCAATGGAATTCTGCGTGAATGAGAAGTATGCCGGAGAAGGAGGACATGTTACGTTTTAAGTAGAGGGCTGATTTACAGAGTTGTGGCTCTTACAGGGGCTAAAGTTGATGAGCCACACAATGAAGATTTGGGAGAGAGTTGTGGAAAGCTAGGCTCCAGACAGGACAGGTGACAGTGTAGAACAACAGTATGGTTCATGCCAAGGAAGAGCACCATTGGATGAGATTTTGTGCTTTGGAGACTGCTGATGGAGAAGTATAGAGATGGCCAGACAGAGCTTACACGAGTCTTGTGGATTGGAGAAAGCCTATATGAAGGGTTGCCAAGGAGGAAAATGTGGTGGTGTATGAGGAAGTCTCGGTGATGAAAAGTACATTAGATTAGGGCAGGAATGTATGTAACAGCGTGACAGCGGTGAGATGTGCTGTAGGAGTGACAGATTAGAATTCAAGGGTAGAGGTGGGACTGCATCAAGGATCGGCCCTGAAGTCCTTCTTATGTTGCTCTGGTGATGGACAGACTAACAGATGAGGTCAGAAAGAATCGCCGCCTTCGATATGCGTTTGCAGACGACATTGGATCTGTAGTGAGACCGGGGAACAGGGTAGAAGAGAACTTGAGAGGTGGAAGGTTATAATCTGGAAAGGAGAGGAATGAAAGTCAACTCTAGTAAGGCAGAATACATGTGTGTAAATGAAAGGGAGGCAGGTGTGTGGAACAGGTCAGGGCTTACAGGGATCGGGTCACAAAGGTCCAGGAGTTCAGGTACTTGGGATCAACTGTCCAGGAAGTGGGGAGTGTGGAGAAGGAGGTAAAGAAGAGAGTACAGGGCGGATGGAGTGGGTGGAGAAGAGTGTCAGGAGTGCTGTGTGACAAAAGGGTCGCAGCAAAAGTGAAAGGAAAGATTTATAAGAGAGTAGTGAGACCAGCCTTGTTGTATGGGTTAGAGACAGTGGCACTGACAAAGAGACAGGAAGCAGAGCTGGAGGTGGCAGAACTTAAGATGTTGAGGTTCTCTTTAGGAGTGTCTATGGTCGACAGGATTAGGAATGAGATCATCAGAGGGACAGCCCAGGAAAGTTGGGGTGAGAGTAGAGGACGTGGAGGACAGGGTGAGGTGGAAACGTTTAACTCGCTGTGGTGACCCCTGATAAAGGGAGAAGCCGAAAGAAGAAGAAGAAGAAGAAGAAGAAGAAGATTTTAATGTTTTATTCACATATAAATAAGCACAAATAGGCTAATATATTTAATTCATGTGATTTATTCTTAAAATACATGTACATTCTCACAAAACACTTTTACTTACTTTCATTTTATTGCAAGATGCACATAAAACTTCATAGATCACCATGGTAAACCTAATGATTGAAATGCCAGAAGTTGAATCTATTCATCTGGACATAGATTTTGTCGGAGAAACGGACAAAATCTATGTCCAGATGAACAAATTATTGAGCATGCATCAAGACCTAATGATTGAAACAACATTCCTAAACTGCTCAAATTCCTACCAATGAGTAGCATCTCTATTTTATTATAATTACATTCACATTAAGACCATAAATCATAATGTTTACATTTGCATGTATAAGGATAATTTCATGCATAATGGATAGTCGGTGAAAGGTCTTGCTATTTTAATTGTTTGATATGCTGTTGTGACTAACTTGAAATTGGCTTCACTGTCTTATGCACGTCTAGTGATTCAGACATGCTAATGGCATTTCTCGCTGTTATACAAGAGATGTGACAGAGGGCTTTGACACTCAACAACTGTTTTTTAAAAGTAATTCTAACAAAAAATAACCACTTTTGTCTGGAATTTTAAGATATTCCTGCCAGATGTTGTGGAACATTTTGGGTCAAAATCAACCCATGAATATAGAGGTTCCCTGAGGGAGTGAAGCACATTGCTTCAGCTTTTCCTGCATGCCTTTAAAAAAATAATTTAATTAGTGTTTGACTGAATGCACAAATGAATAAGACCATTTTTTACATGAAGAGGGATTAAATACAGTGGGGCACAAAAGTATTTAGTCATCCACTGACTGTGCAAGTTTTCCTACTTACAAAGATGACAGAGGTCTGTCATTTTCATCATAGGTACACTTCAACTATGGCAGACAAAATGAGAAAAAAAATCCAGGAAATCACATTGTAGGATTGTTAAAGAATTTAATTGTAAATTATGGTTTTTGTTTCCGGGTGTGTGGTGTTTTTTTTTCGAAAAAAAATCCAGGAAATCACATTGTAGGATTGTTAAAGAATTTAATTGTAAATTATGGTGGAAAATAAGTATTTGGTCAATAACAAAAGTTCAACTCAACACTTTGTAACATAACCTTTGTTGGCAATGACAGAGGTCAAACGTTTCCTGTAAGTCTTCACCAGGTTTGCACACATTATACATAGCTGGTATTTTGACCCCACGGGATGAGATCTTGCGTGGGGCCTCAGATCGAGGGAGATTATCAATGGTCTTGTATGTCTTCCATTTTCTTACAATTGCTCCCACAGTTGATTTATTCACACCAACCGGCTTGCCTATTGTAGATTCACTCTTCCCAGCCTGGTGCAGGTCTACAATTTTCTTCCTGGTGTCCTTCAACAGCTCTTTGGTCTTGGCCATGGTTGAGTTGGGAGTCTGACTGTTTGAGGCTGAGAACAGGTGTCTATTATACAGATAACTAAGTCAAACAAGTGCCATTAATACAGGTAACAAGTGGAGAACAGAAGAACTTCTTAAAGAAGAAGTTACAGGTCTGTGAGAGCCAGAAATCTTGCTTGTTTATGGGTGACCAAATACTTATTTTTCACCATGATTTACAATTAAATTCTTTAAAAGTCCTATAATGTGATTTCCTGGATTTTTTTTTCTCATTTTGTGTCTGATAGTTGAAGTGTACCTATGATGAAAATTACAGACCTCTCATCTCTGATTGTGAGAACTTGCACAATCAGTGGCTAACTAAATACTTTTTTGCCCCACTGTAGATAGTGATTTGCTAATGAGACAGTGGTCTCCTTCTGGTTGCATTTCAGATGACTGCTTCGATGTACACCAGGTGGTAGTGCCTCAGCCACTTTGGTTGCAAGTCCTCGGTCTAACCCATGATCTTGCTCAGGTCACTTAGGAGTTTGGAAGACATATCAGCACGTTCTCCGCTACTTCTTTTGGCCGGATTTAAAGTCTGACGCTTCGACCGATTCGAGTTACGTCCAAACCATTTGAACGTATCGTGATTGACTGAGTGGGTCCACTGCCAAAAACTCGCTAGGGAAACAACTATCTGTTAACTGTCATGTGTGCAGCCACTAGATTCCCTGAAGAAATTCCCTTCTACACTCTAGTGTAGTCATTAGGGCTTTGACCAAATTTTTCACTACGTTTGGGTTGCCAAAAATTGTTCAGATCGATCAAGGTTAAAATTTTATGTCCTGTGTGTTTGTCCAAGTAATGAAAGAACTTGCAATTTCCCACTATGTGTCCACAGCGCGTACCATCCGGAATCACAGGGAGTGTTCAAACGTTTTCATCAAACGTTTAAGAATATGTTGCATACCTTTGGTTATGAAAATGGAGGAGACTGGGATGAAGGGGTTCTTTTTCTGTCATTTGCCATTCAAGATGCAGTATAATGTGGTGGAGACTTTTCAAACGTGGGAGAACAAAGTCACACAGACACTGGTGCTGGAATAGAGTAGTAGACATCTTTTATTATCTGCGCGCGCAGAGATCAACTCACATACAGCAATGCCTGAGCATTTGTATGAGAGTGGATAAAGGAGGTAGAAGGCTTCCCCCTTTTAACTGGTTCATTTACGTGCAGGTTTGAGCATACAGGAAAGCTGTATAAGCAACTCATTAATCACAAGCTGGGTCTCCTGCCCAGAGATAAAAAGCAGAGATAAAAACCAGAGATAACGACAAGATTTCTCCAACATATCAGGCACCTTAAGGCACTTCAAGAGCAATGGTTAAATCCTGATCGACCAGATAAAGCGAAGCCAGTTCTGGAGTATGAGTGCCTTAAGGAAAAGAATGAGTACTGCCCAGCAAATAGCTCGCCCACTCGCTCGTTATTGCTGGCAAAACTTCGATCAGAAAGCAGTCACCCAGACCCTACCGAGTTAAGGAAAAGATAAGCGATGTAAACTGTGTAATTCTGATACCAGATTGTAGGAAGAAAAGACATATTTGTCACATTAACTTGCTAAAAATTTATGAGGCTCGTTTGTCACAAGTGCCACTTACATCGTCCGCTGTGGCAGCTGTTGTGTAGCTAGCAGCTTCCGAATACTCACCAGAGTCTGATTACCTGTTTGTGTTGCTACGTACTACCGTGTGCCCATTTAAAGAACTCTAGCTCAAAACTAGCCCAATTAGCTCTGACTCACAGACAGGACCTGAAATGTTTGAATCACTCCTTTCCAGACCTCTTTTACGATACACTTAAATGAACCTCCGTATTGTACCACGATGTTGACGTGGGGGACCACCCGCCAGTCAAACAGCACCCGTATCGGGTCAGTCCAAGAAAGCGGGTCATCCTCAAGCAGGAGACGGATTACCTGGTCCAGCGTGGCCTTGCACTTTCTAGTGCCAGTCTATGGTCATGCATGTACTGTGGGATGCATTTCCCTGTTGCAATTTAATCCTCCTGTTATCTTCAAATTTACTAACATATATTATCTATGGGGTCAGTTTCACTCCAGCAATTTAAACCGCCCGAAAATTATGATTAAAATTGTTATACAAGTTTGTGTGTCAGGTACTTCCTAAGCTCCCTAGGTATATAAAAAAATTGTCACCATGCATGTTTAAGGTGGTAGTAACTTCAGGCTCCTGCAGATGGCATTGCCCAGCAAGAGCATGATAGAGCTATAAACACGTGATGGGATTCATAGATTGAGGAGAGGTGGTACAGTGCAGTGAACATCTTGTTTGTCGTAGGGAAAATAGCTTATTCTGGCACCCGAATGCGTAGCGAGGCACACGTCACCAGATAGCTAAACACTCTTAGCAAACTTGCATAGAGTAACACCAGGAAACCTCAGCAAAGAAGGAACACCAAGTAATGTCTTCTTGCATGTCCGTTTAATGAAGACCCAGAGTTTCTATACAGTATGTTGCTGTAGTGTGAAACTGAAATACTGTACAAAAAATAACTTCGGTTACTATTAAATATAAGCAGAAATAATATCCAAAGACCTAGATGAACTGATCTACTTACAAACAAAGATTCTCCAAGGTTAACACAAGCAGATGGAACTAGATGAACAAGAGGACTCCACCCATGCAAGCTCCCTAGCTTGTTTCAGGAAGAAATGGCTGCTATAAACATGTGACCAACAACCATGTCATTTTACAACCAATGAGAAAAATGGTAATATAATAACGAGGATTATGGAAGTGGCCTGTAGGGGGTACTGTAATTACAAAAACAAACTGAAAGCATGTAACATAACATAGCTTGTAAAGCAGATGTTAATGATTGTCAAAAAGGACTGATCGCATTCATGTAGACTGATCATATTATAGTGTGAAGGAAGTAGCTGAGTTTGCATGTGTATCAAACCGCACGGTCATATGGGTTCCATCAGCCTGGCAAAAATCTTAGTCTACAGAAAATTCTTGTCAGAATTGTGGCCAAAAGATACAACTGATCACCAGTGTGTTCACAATTTGTGAATAAAAATCGCTTCACTTTCAGGCAAGAATTGCTTCTAAAAGTCAAAGCAGATTCTTCACAACTTATTTCCGAAAGAACACTCCCCAGGGAACTGTACACCATGAACCTATGGAGCAGAATGATGCTAGACATCATGTTCATCAAAGACCTCAGGAAGCCTTCAATGAAAACTGCGTGCAAGATGTGGCTTATGCTGTGATGTTCTGGGGGTGTTTTAGTTATGCGGAAATGGGTCCTTTGGTAGAGTTAACAATAAATTTGAACCACAATGAGCTGAGCTGCTGGACAACCAGGGTTTGCCTTTTGCTCATAATCTTACTAAGAAACATAACATTCCTATGCCTGTATTCCAAGGTGACAATTGTTGCATTCACAGGGTTGCTAATGAAACTGATAGGCATGAAGAATATGCAGGAGCAGTCACACATCTGGACTGGCCGCCAAAATCCCCAGATGTGAATCCTCTTGAAAATCGAGTTAGATGCCAAGGAAGGCATCCTCGAACTCTGCCAGAACTGCGCAATTATTTAATGCAAGAGTGGTTGAACATTGATGTCGCCTACATCCAGAAACCTGTCCAGTTCATGCCAAATAAAATCGCAGATGTTATTCCTTCTCGTGGAGGTATTACATGCTAGGTACTGTATGTTTCAGTCACCAATGACAATTTTTTTGTCTGGTGAGCTTACTTACTACAAGTATAGACATTACCGGATATGACCCATTGAAATGACAGAACGTGTGTATCAGATTACTTTTAATGTGTTACTTGCAAAATGCATTACAACTGTTTAAAGATGACAACATTTTCCAATAGCAAATGCTTTTTAAAAACTCCAAGCTTGCTCCAAAAGCTCAGGCTGTGTTCATGTCTCATGGCGTGACACTTTGCAGTCCATCAGAAATCCAAAAGCTGCAAAACAAATGCATGTGACTGGTGTGATTAAGTATCAAATGATGTAGCAAGTAAACAACAGAGGTCATATTCACCAAAAATACTGACTTTTGAACCTGGTGAAGGCAGACACCACCTTTCGTGGGTCAGTTCCTGTTGTAGCGCGCGTTGTTTGTTTGCAGCAACTAGCAGCTGGTCAAGTAATTATTCACATATTTACTAAATTTGAACTAAAACTCAAATTGAATAAAAATGTTTTTTGTTTCACTTGTCACTTACACTAGCCACCACCAAGTTTGGCTTACAGACATGGTGTGTCTTAGCATGTGATTTTTCGATTGCTGACGACTTAAATGGCCGCAGCAACCCAGTTTAACCTAGATTCATATAAAAAATCTCTGTCCTCCCACTCTAGTTTCCATCTAGCCCATCTTTTTGTTAGCTAAGAGCTAATATGTCCCCACTATCTTCTCCAACTGGCTGCCTCAGCTGTGCACAGCTCTATGAGAAAATCGCGGAGACATGATAACTTTATTGCACCAGATTAAGTAGGATGAGGACCTAATTGACTGTTTATTAGCTACGGTCAACGATATGGCTGTTGTAGCCGCTTTGGACACCACTGCTCTGTGACCAGAAACTGTGCAGGCCACTAAACCATGGTTACAACTGGGTGCACGAACAAAACTGATAAGCTGTACCAGACCATGTGAACCACACCTATGGAAACCACCACGCGGGGGAAATCGAAGCGCCAGTTGCTCTAACCGCAATCCTCAGTTCCCGACCCAACATTACAGCATTGCTTTGGGAAACAAAGCTTCGGTTTTAAGTCCCTTCTCAGTCCTCAAATTTAGTCAGTTTAACCCATGATACCTGTCCAGTCGCCACGCCAGACGAGAGAGATCAAAAGGTGCAGGCCGTATGCTCGTAGCCAGGCCTGCTTCCAGGAATCTTCAACCCGGCATTTCTGCTGGTCACATCGGACAGCGAGCCTCAGCTCGGTCTCCTCCACCAGCAAAATTGATTGTGTCAGACTACATAGTGAGGAATATTAGGAGAGGTTCTGCTGTGGTCCACTCTTTTTCGGAAGCCAAAGTTGCGGACATTCTTCTATAGCTCCCCTTTTTGCTGGAGAAATGCACCTTAGTCCAGAATGTGACTATCCACGCTGGTTATAATAATATTCGTGACCAGAGGTCGGAGGTCCTGAATAGGGATTTTTTTTAGAAGTCTAGAGTCAAGCGAAAAAGGTATTTTTATCTTCGTACCCATCCCGATTCTGGGAAGAGGAATTGAATGCTTCAGTTGCACCTCGAGTCTGCACAGGCTACAGGAGACCTGTTCTTCATGTAAGCTTGTTTTTATTGATAATTTTAATCTCTTCTTGAATCGTTCTTCCTTTTTTAGGCATGACGGAATTCACCCCAGTAACCTAGCACACAGGTTCTGGCGGACAATATGTTCTTTACGATGCATAATAACAATAAGAAATGACTCAGGGTTCCACGTGTCGTTTATAAACCCAAACGCTCTCACAAAGTTTGTTTAAACAACCTAACAAACTTGATAAAAACAATAATAAAGTCAGAGTAAAGTTAGGACTGCTAAACATTAGATCACTCGCGTCTAAAGCCTTAATTGTGAATGAAATGATCACAGATAATGGTCTAAGTGTACTTTGTCTCACTGAAACCTGGATGAGACCTAATGAGTTTGTAGGTTTAAATGAAGCAGTTACTCCTGGATATAGTTATATAAATGAACCGCGTCCTAATGGTCATGGAGGAGATGTAGCAACAATATATGACAAATGTATTGATCTTAATATAAAAACGACTTGCATGCCTAACTCCTTTGAATTACTTGTAGCTGATGTAGTTAATCAATCTTAATCTAATAAAAAAAAACTACCATGTTAATGCTCGTTACAACTGATTGGCCCCCAGGTCCTTATTCTCAGTTTCTTCAAAAGTTGTAATAGAATGTAATAGGTCCTACCCACCTCTGTAATCATACCTTAGATTTAATACTAACACTTGGCATAAATATTGATAAGCTTGCTCTTATACCAAAAAGTGACTATCTCAGATTATTCTCTCCTGCTATGTGATCTGTGTTTAGCCAGGAAAATTTGTCCGGTGCGTCAGCCTAAATCTAAATGTACTATTACTTCGACTACTGCAGCTGCTTTAATTAATAACTTCCCAGAACTAATGATCTTGTCACCAGTAGAGCCTGAACAACTTGAACAGGCATCCCAAAGATTAGAGTCTGTGCTACGCACAACCTTAGACAATGTAGCACCAGTTAAAACCAAAATGATCAGGCTGGCCCCTTGGTAGAGTGATCATACACGTGCTCTAAAACAAACTGCATGAAAATTAGAGAGCAAATGGTGACACTACCCAGGAAGTGTGAAGGTCCGTGCCCTGCCCCCCCCGTTTTCGTTTTGTTTTGTGGCGATTGTGGGCGCGGACTACATTACCCACAATTCGCTGCGGGACTAATATGGCCGCTCCCTGATTAATGCCGGCTGTTCTGTGTTTTGCGTCGACGTTATTATTGGTTGTCTTTTGTTAATCGCTGCTGTGCGCGGCTCGGGGATTTTGTATATAAAGTCCTTGTTTCCCCCAGTCGCGTCGCGGTAGCATACGTCTCGTTTATGCGAGTGTTGCGGACGCGTTATCTTGTTTCATGCCATGCCATGCCTTGCCTTGTTTCTATGCTACGGTAACGCTACGCATTTCAAGCCATGCCACGCCAGGAAGTGTATACGTTGGCATGGAAAGATGCCCTAACAATCTAAATCAGAATATTTCTTGTTTTTAATAGACAGTAACAAGAATAATCCAAGATTCCTCTTTGACACTATCAAAACTTACTGGGAATGCAACAGTACTGAAACCTATTATACCGCCGGTGTATAACAGTAAATGATTTTCTAATATTCTTTAATGATAAGATAGAAAAAAATACGACGTGAAAGTCAGAATGTCCAACCCCATAGCAAGCAGCAACTCACCTTGAGGAACATGAGTTCTGATAATGGCTTATCTAACAGTGTTATACAACTACATTCCTTTAATCCGATCTCCCAAATTGAACTAACTAAATTAATTAATTGTTCAAAATCTTCATGTCTACTTGACCCTATACCAACACGCTTACTTAACGATCTAATCCCTGCCATTATAGAACCCCTGCTTACCATAATAAATTCATCCCTTGACCTTGGATACATACCAAAGCCTTTTAAATGTGCAGTTATTAGACCCTTGATTAAACAACCTAATCTTGATCCACTTGTACGGTCTAACAGGCCGATATCTAACCTTCCTTTTATCTCTAAGGTTCTAGAAAAAGTAGTCTCCCAACAATTATGCATTTATTTACACAGAAATAATATTCATGAAACATTTCAGTCAGGATTCAGATCCAACCACAGCACTGAAACTAATTAGGGTAGTTAATAAACTGGTAATGTCCTCTGATAATGGATGTGTCTTTTTCCTTGTTCTATTAGATCTTAGTGCAGCATTTGATACTGCAGATCATAACATTTTACTGGAAAGGCTAGAAAACACATTAGGTATTGAAGAACTTGCACTCTCCTGGTTTGAATTCTATCTGAGTGATCGCTCACAATTTGTCCTTGTAAATAATTCATGCTCGGATACTACAAACTGTAAAGTATGGCGTTCCCCAGGGGTGAGTGTTGGGATCTCTATTATTTACTCTTTACATTCATACCATTAGGGAATATTATTCATAAACATGGAATTAATTTTCTCTGTTACGCAGACAACACCCAGTTGTATATATCAGCTAAAGCAAACAAAATCAACACACTCCGTAAGATTGAGGACTGTATTAACGATATACAAGACTGGATGTCTTGTAACGTTCTTCTACTGAATTCAGATAAAACTGAAGTATTACTTGTTGGTCCTCATCACATAGACACTGTGCTCTTAATCAATAACCAATTGCATTTACTGTTTTCTCTCCGAGCTGTGTTCCGGTACAAGTTCCTGCCCCACACATGATGTTCATCCGCTTCAGCTTCACTCAAGATGCTTCTGTCATAAGCTCCAGTCCCACCATACCCAGGCCACACCAGAGGACAGTAACCCTCACCCTGCTCCAGTTGGCTGGGGTCGAAGTGCCGCCAACGACTTTCCTGCTTTCTAGACTCAGGATCCTAGAGTGTGCATCGTACTACATAATGCCGATGTGCATATTTTACATTTTATTTGAACTATGACTCCGTGACTTCTTAGTCTAGATATCAAAATTAGTTTCATTCTTAGATTTATCATCTACGCCGCCCAAGGAGATTGGGTCCCTTCTTGAGACTTGGTCCTCCCAAGGTTTCTTCCTCATAACACTTAGGGAGTTTTTCCCTTGTCACTGTCGCCCTAGGCTTGCTCAATTTGGGATTGGACATAGATATTAGGAGATAATCTAAAATTGTGAAGTTGCTTTGAGAAGTTGCTCCATTGTAAAAAGCGCTATATAAATAAATCTGACTTGACTTGTCCCAACTCACTCAATCCTAACTATACATGCTACAGGTTTTATTTTTAGTTCATTTCATCTTAGCCTATATATCATTCTATTCTAACTTTACATAGTGTATTTTCTTTACATATATTCTTTCATTTCTTGTGTTTAACATCCAGGCTGTCCAAGGACGATGGATCCCTATTTGAGTCTTGGTCCTCCCAAGGTTTCTTCCTTGTAAGGTTTGGGGAGTTTTTCCTTGCCTCTGTTGCCCTAGGCTTACTCAATTTGGGATTGGACGTAGATATTAGGAAATAATCTAAAATTGTAAAGTTGCTTTGAGACAATGCTCCATTGTAAAAAGTGCTATATAAATAAATCTGACTTTACTTGTCCCAACTAACTCAATCCCAACTATACATGCTACAGGTTTTATTTTTTAGTTAATTTCATCTTAGCCTATATATATATATATCATTCTATTCTACAGTCGTATGAAAAAGTTTGGGCACCCCTGATAATTTTCATGATTTTTCTTTATAAATCATTGGTTGTCCAGCTCAGCAATTTCAGGTAAATATATCATATAGCCGATGAACACCGTGATATTTGAGAAGTGAAATTAAGTTTATAGGTTTTACAGAAAGTGTGCAGTTATTATTCAAACAAAATTAGGCAGGTGCATAAATTTGGGCACCCTTGTCATTTGAATACCTTTAGCACTAATTATTGGAAGACAAAATTTGTTTTGTAAGCTCATTGACCCTTGATCTACATACACAAGTGAATCCAACTATGAGAAAGTGTTTAAGGTGGCCAATTGGGAAAGTTTTTTCTCCTCTTTGCATCTTCTCTGAAAGAGTGGCAAAAAAACATGGGGAGTCCTCAAAACAACTCTCAAATGGCCTGAAAACAAAGGTTGTTCAACATCATGGTTCAGGGAAAAGGGAAAAGCTCTCTCAGAGATTTCAGCTGTCAGTTTTCCACTGTGAGGAACATAGTGAGGCAATGGAAGACCACAGGCACAGTTCTAGTTAAGGAAAAACTCCTGAAGTGGCAGACCAAGACAAATCTCAGATAGGCAGAGAGGCGAAGGATGGTGAGAACAGTCATAGTCAAGCCACAGACCAACTCCAAAGACCTAACACCTCATCTTGCTGCGCAGATGGTGTCACTGTTCATCGTTCAACTATACAGCGCACTTTGCACAAAGGAGAGGCTGTATGGGAGAGTAATGCAGAAGAAGCCTTTTCTGCAGACACGTCACAAACAGAGTCACTTGAGGTGTGCTACACTCAAGCACATTTGGACAATCCAGCTTCATTTTGGAATAAAGTCCCTGTGTACCGATTGAAAACTAAAATTGGAGTTATTTGGACATAACAAGGAGCGGAAAAAAAAGAACACACAGCATCCCAAGAACAAACACTTGCTACCCACAGTAAAAATTTGGTGGCGGTTCCATCATGCTCTGGGACTGTGTGGCCAGTGCAGGGTACTAGGAATTCTTGTTAAAGTTGAGGGTCGCATGGATTCCAGTTAATATCTCCAGATTCTTGAAGAACGATGTTCAAGAATCAGTGACAAAAGTTGCACACCGAGGCCAACGACCCCAAAAAACCCTGCTCAAAATCTACTAAGGCATTCATGCAGAGGAACCAGTACAACGTTCTGGAAATGGCCATCCTCAGTCCCCCCCCAGACATGAATATTTACTGAAAATGGTGGGCTGTCCATGCTCGGAAACCATCAAACCTGACTTAGAACTGGAGATGTTTCTAAAGAAGAATGGTCCAAAGCACACCTTCAACCAGAATCCCAGACTGGAAGCTGTAGGGAGCGTTTTAGCGGCTGTTATTTCTACAAAAGGAGGATCTACTAAATATTGATGTAATTTTTCTGTTGGGGTGCCCAAATTTATGCCCTGCCTAATTTTGTTTGAATAATTACTGCACACTTTCTGTAAATCCTATAAACTTCATTTCACTTCTCAAATATCACTGTGTTCATCTGCTATATGATATATTTAACTCAAGTTGCTGATCTGAACAACCAATGATTTATAAACTAAAATCATGAAAATTATCAGGGGTGCCCAAACTTTTTCATACGACTGTAACTTTACATAGCGCATTTTCTTTACATATATTCTTTAATTTCTTGTATTTAACATCCAGGCTTCCCAAGGAGTTGGGATATGCATAATGCTGATAACAATAATAATGCTGATATGCATATTTTTCATTATTTGATTTGAACTATCAGTAAAAGAGTTATTTGTTTAGATAAATTAGCTTCTTTCTTACAGTTAATATCTATGCCACCCTATGTAAAAACAAGCGCTATGTAAATAAATCTGACTTGACCAGACTTGACAATCCTATCTCTTAGTTCTACAGGCAATTCTTTCCTCCTCATGGCTTGGTTCTTGTTCTGATATGCATTTTTTGATGTTAGACCATATATAGACCGGTGTGTGTTTGTCCAAATCATGTCCACTCAACTGAATTAACCACAGGTGAACTTCAATCAAGGTGTAGAAACATCTCAAAGATGATCAGGAGAAATAGGAGGACCACCAGAGCTACATTTGGGTCACAGCAAAGGGTCTAAATATTTATGGCCATGCAAAATCTAAGTTTTTCCTTTTTAATAAATTTGCAAAAAAATCTAAAAATCTGTTTTCACTTGCTGGGGAACTACTTGAATTTTGTTTTATGTCAGCACACGTCAGATTCAAGTCATGAATCATCGTCTCAAAGCAGCTTTACAATTTTAGATATTATGTCTTATAATATCTAAAGCCAATGCCAAATTGAGCAAGCCTAGGGTGACACTGGGAAAGAAATATTTAGAGATTATAAGGAAGAAACCCTGGGAGGACCAAGACTCAAAAAGTCTTCCCATCCCATCATAACAAAATGTGAACAATGTCAAAGGGTACGTATGAAGACTTTCTGAATGCTATATATATATATATATATATATATATATATATATATATATATATATATATATATATATATATATATATATATATATAACACACACAACACACACACACACACACAGATTGTGCAAGTTCTCCTACTTAGAAAGATGAGAGATGTCTGTAATTTTTTCACATCATAGGTACACTTCAACTATGACAGACAACATGACAAAAAAAAATATCCAGGAAATCACATTGTAAGATTTTTAAAGAATTTAACTGTAAATCCTGGTGGAAATAAAGTATTTGGTCACCCACAAACAAGCAAGATTTCTGGCTCTCACAGGACCTGTAACTTCTTCTTTAAGAAGCTCTTCTGTCATCCACTCGTTACCTGTATTAATGGCACCTGTTTAACCTCGTTATCTGTATAAAAGACACCTGTCCATGGCCTCAAAGTCAGACTCCAAACTCAACCATGGCCAAGACCAAAGGGCTGTCGAAGGACACCAGGAAGAAAATTGTAGACCTGCACCAGGCTGGGAAGAGTGAATCTACAATAGGCAAGCAGGTTGGTGTGAATAAATCAACTGTGGGAGCAATGTAAGACATACAAGACCATTGATAATCTCCCTCGATCTGGGGCTCCACGCAAGATCTCATCCCGTGGGATCAAAATGATCAAGGGAACGGTGAGCAAAAATCCCAGAACTACACAGAGGGACCTGATGAATGACCTGCAGAGAGCTGGGACCAAAGTAACAAAGCTAACATCAGTAACACACTACGCCGAGAGGGACTTGGATAATGCAGTGCCAGGCGTGTCCCCATGCTTAAGCCAGTACATGTCCAAGCCCGTCTGAAGTTTGCCAGAAAGCATATGGATGCTCCAGAAGAAGATTGGGAGAATATCATGTGGTCAGATGAAACCAAAATAGAACTTTTTGGTAAAAACTCAACTCGCCGTGTTTGGAAGAAGAAGAATTCTGAGTTGCGCCATAGCTATTGTGAAGCATGGGGGTGGAAACATCATGCTTTGGGGCTGTTTTTCTGCAAAGGGGACAGGACGACCAATCCGTGTTAAGGGAAGAATGAACGGGGCCATGTATCGTGAGATTTTAAGCCAAAACCTCCTTCCATCAGTGAGAGCATTGAAGATGGAACATTGCTGGGTCTTCCAGCATGACAGTGATACCAAACACACTGCTCGGGCAACGGAGTGGCTCCGAAAAGCATTTCAAGGTCCTGGAGTGGCCTAGCTAGTCTCCAGACCTCAACCAGATTGGAAATTTGTGGAGGGAGTTGAAAGTCCGTGTTGCCCCAAAGCATCACTGATCAAGAGGAGATCTGCATAGAGGAATAGGCCAAAATACCAGCTACAGTATGTGCAAACCAGTTGAAGACAACATTTGATTGCCAACAAAGTTTATGTTACAAAGTATTGAGTTGAACCAAATTTATTGACAAAATACTTATTTTCCACCATAATTTACAATTAAATTCTTTAAAAATCCTACAATGTGATTTCCTGGATTTTTTTTCTCATTTTGTCTCTCATAGTTGAAGTGCACCGATGATGAAAATTACAGACCTCTCTTATCTTTCTAAGTAGGAGAACTTGCACAACTGTGTGTGTGTGTATATGTATATGTATATATATATATATACACATATATACACACACACACACACACACACACACACACACACATATATATATATATATATACACACACACATACATACATATATTAATACATATATTAGTTTTAGTGGTAACTGCACTTTGTAGTTCTACAATGACAGACAATGACAGTTTTTCTAAATACTTTTAGTCCCTTTTGTTTTCCAACGGTCAAGACCACCACTATAGATCAGGTACTATTTGGGTGGTGGATCATTTTCAGCACTGCAGAGACACTGATGTGATGGTGATGTTTGTGTGTGTTGCACAGAAGTGGATCTGACAACGCAGTGCTGCTGATCACTGTGTCACTGCTTATTGCTGTGGAGCAAAAAGGTGAATGTCTCTAATAAAGTGGACAGTGAGTGAACAGTGCTTAAACTTCCAGCAGCATTGGATTTGGGCCACATTGTAAATGAAGCAATCATGTCAGGCTCAAAGCATGAATAAAGGCAATTAAAACAGTCTAACACTTCATCTGGAACAGAAGGAAATATTCAACAAATATTCCACGTTAGCAACTGTGGTCCTCTGTCATGGTTTACATGAAACTTTATATTATTACAAAGCGTGTCATTCCAGGCGCTGCATCAGCAACCCCCACCCACCCCTAAAATGGACTGCCCAACCCCATCCCCCCCCCCCTTCAGGATAAATTATTATATTGGCTTTATATTGACTATAACACGTTACCATTTACATTTTGTGTACTCACCAGTTGAGGCAAAGTTTTTTCAACATGCTCCAAATTCACACCAGCACAGCCCTCATTCTTAGCCTGTATCATTGCTCTGCGTGTTGCTTCTAAAATAATAGGAAATGCAAACAAAGCATTACCTGCATTATTCGCTTGTTTTTTTTTGTTTTGTTTTATCAACCAACTAAATAAAAAACTTAAACCCTCTTATATTTTTTACATTAATATTGATGCTCTTCAGGATAGAAATAAATTACAGAATATATCTAGAGAGGTTGGACCCCATCAGTCCAATCAGATTGGACCACAGGAATTTCACGACCATTGCTACTTGATTGATTAACAAAGATCATTCGAAGAGCAAAGTGTATAATAGTTCATGAGGTCACAAAGGAATCCAAGGTAACATCTAATCAACTACAGGCATATTATTAGCTAATGTTAATTTTCATGAGTCCACCATTAGGTGAATACTGAACAACAATAGTGTGCATGGCAGGTAGATTTGGGAGGTATAACGGTATTCCGTGCTTACTGTGGTACTCAAAAAAAGTGATGGTATTTTAAAATGGTGATGTATTTTAAAAATGTGATGCACCAAATTTATGTTTCATGTCTACCTTGAAAATTGGTACAATAAAGCTAGGTTTGTACTTGACATGTCTCAACAGACACAGGGATGGTTGTGCAACTCCTCGCACAAGTAACTTTTCGTAACTACACATCGAGTAATCAGAAATACTTTTGCTTTATTAAAGATCAATAGTAAATACAAAATGAAACGTCTCTTAAAACAAACAGCTTTTCCCTTTATAATACATTGTCTTTAAATTTTGCAGCTCTCCACACAAAGCTATCCATATGATGCTGTGACTTAATGAAAAACAGATCAAATAACACTTCCTTGTCATAAATCTGGCTACTGTCCATTTTATTACCATGTTGAAGTGTTGTTCTGGAGTTGCTGCACCCTAACTAACCAAACCATACTTCCTGTACTGAATTGGTGCACTTAGACTCCAGTTAGTACTTTACGTCACCTGATGTTATGCTTTCTGGTGTATTTTATGCATCACTGTGAGGAAAGTACAGTGGGCGAAAAAGTAGTTAGTCAGACACTGATTTTGCAAGTTATCCTACTTAGAAAGATGAGAGAGGTCTATAATTTTCATCATAGGTACACTTCAACTATGAGAGACAAAATGAGAGACAAAATGAGAAAAAAAAATGTGAAAGGGGACATATGAAGACTTTCTGAATGCTATAGATATATACACATCTATATATCTATACTATATACATCTATCTATCTATCTATCTATCTATCTATCTATCTATCTATGTGTGCATATTTTTATTACACACACACACACACACACACACACACACACACAGAGATTGTGCAAGTTCTCCTACTTAGAAAGATGAGAGATGTCTGTAATTTCATCATAGGTACACTTCAACTATGAGAGACAACATGACAAAAAAAATATCCAGGAAATCACATTGTAGGATTTTTTAAGAATTTAATTGTAAATGGTGGAAAATAAGTATGTGGTCACCCACAAACAAGCAAGATATCTGGCTCTCACAGACCTGTAGCTTCTTCTTTAAGAAGCTCGTGTCCTCCACTCATTACCTGTATCAATGGCACCCGTTTGACCTCGTTATCTGTATAAAAGACACCTGTCCACAGCCTCAAACAGTCAGACTACAAACTCAACCATGGCCAAGACCAAAGAGCTGTCGAGATCTCATCCCGTGGGGTCAAAATGATCATGACAACGGTGAGCAAAAATCCCAGAACTACACAGAGGGACTTGATGAATGACCTGCAGAGAGCTGGGACCAAAGTAAAAGGCTACCATCAGTAACACACTACACCAAGAGGGACTCAGATCCTGCAGTGCCAGGCGTGTCCCCCTGCTTAAGCCAGTACATGTCCAGGCCTGTCTGAAGTTTGCCAGTGAGCATATGAATGATCCAGAAGAGGATTGGGAGAATATCATGTGGTCAAATGAAACCAAAATAGCACTTTTTGGTAAAAATTCAACGGGCCGTGTTTAGAGGAAGAAGAACGCTGAGTTGCATCCCAAGAACACCATACCTACTGTGAAGCATGGGGGTGGAAACATCATTCCTTGGGACTGTTTTTCTGCAAAGGGGACAGAACGACCGAACCGTGTTAAGGGATGAATGAATGGGGCCATGTATCGTGAGATTTTAAGCCAAAACCTCCTTCCATCAGTGAGAGCATTAAAGATGGAACATGGCTGGGTCTTCAAGCATGACAATGATCCCAAACACACCGCTCGGGCAACAAAGGAGTGATTCCATAAAAAGCATTTCAAGGTCCTGGAGAGGCCTAACCCCATAAAAGGCCTAACCCCATGAGGTCTCCAGACCTCAACCCCATAAAAAATTTGTGGAGGGAGTTGAAAGTCCATGTTGCCCAGCGACAGCCCCATAACATCACTGCTCTAGAAAAGATCTGCATGGAGGAATGGGCCAAAATACCAACTACAGTTTGCAAACCTGGTGAAGATTTACAGGAGTTGAACTTTTGTTATTGACCAAATACTTATTTTCCACCATAATTTACAATTAAATTCTTTAAACATCATTCTCTCTCTCATAGTTCAAGTGTACCTATGATGAAATTTACAAGCCTCTCTTATCTTTCTAAGTAGGAGAACTTGCACAATCAATGGCTGACAAATTACTTTTTTTGCCCCACTATACATCATCACAGACATCGCTGTTATCATTTCAGATGATCTTAATATTACAAGTCTTTTTGAGAAGCTGAGGCTGGGTCAGTGTCTGATCACCTTCACTAGGACCATCTGTTTCACTGGTATTACTGGGAAATAACAGTCACGGCAGACAAAAATGATTATTTCTGAAATGATTCTTGGTGCAGAGACATCTCTTTTACACATGTAAGTGCTTTGATTTCCAGCATCCGTGCGTCCATTCTAGTCATAGGCCAATAAAAATAATCAGCATCAGCCAATATCTGCACTCATGGGGCCAATATTAAAAAATAGTGGCGAAAATGCAGAAACTGTATTTCCTGCATTACAATTTGCAGCTCAAAAACTAGGTCTACTGAGTCACTAAAACAAAGAGAAGCTGAGAAAACATGCACAAAGGGTGGGGTCCTTTATGACAAAATGAAACTTTGTTTTCAGCATGACAACTTGCTGCTCTTTACTGGGACTGGGATTAAAACAAAAAGATGCTGCTACTATGTACAATACTCATTGTACAAACATTGTTTTCCCCCCAAGTATTTGCACATTTTCACGTCTTTTCCAGAAAAAAAGAACATGCTAGATTATGAAGATTGTTGTGTCAGTAATGCTGGTCTAACACCAAAAGAGTTTAAGCGAATTCACTGTTGCAGACAAATTTCTAAGGACAGAATAAAATTACGAGAGTCCTGTCAGAGTTGCGTCGCATTTACGCCATCTCAATCATTTGCTGCAAGGTGTATAGGATAGCTGTCTTAAGTCAGTCTTTTTCTTGTTTTGATGTTCTGGTAAAATCAACCATGTTTAAAATTATCATAAGTCTTTCCTCACGCAAATAGTGACATGATCATTGTCAACAACCAATAGATGATCTCTCTCTAGCACCATGCATCCAGCATCTTTTGTGTATCTGGACGGCACAGGTGAATGTGATTTTTTTTGGTGTAGACCTACAGTTATCTGACCAAATAATGGAAACATTTACATTTTACTGTGCTATATTTAAGCAATAATACGTGAGAGGGAGTGCTTTAAAGTGAGATATTGGCAGGGGTGCGCTGCAATCACAGATCAAAGATTAGTACACCCGTGCCAATGTCTGACGTCTCACAAGCACTCCTTCTAGTCTTCTAGCTTATGATTAGCATGACATATCTACGAGATCGGACACTGTATCTTGACTCCAAAGGCTGCAACATAGTGTGAAAGTTATGCTACCTGGCTAGCGAGCTTTACCCAGTATGCTGTTCGGTGATGTACTCAGAGCTCAGCAGCGCTCGTAGCGGCGAAAAATATCATATACAGTAATTTGCTGCCTATTTGTTAGAGCTGTGTTTCTGGTATAGAAAAATACATACCGTACGAGAAATTAACACCAGTGTACCCGTTGAAGCAGTATACCGCCCAGGACTAATTGCAGCCCTACTACCTGAACAGTCTACACATAACACAGGCTCAACAGACACGGGAAAACCTTATCTAAGCTTCCACTAAACTCAGAAAGAGCAAAACAAATTACAAACTTTATCTCAACTTTTTTTGCCAGAGATTTGCATCCGTATTCAATTATTGAGAACCAGGGCTTTCACGCTATGTTGTGCCCGTTACAGCCGCGATAAATATCCGGTCTAGAAGATACTTTACCACAACCAAGACTTTGAAAAGACTCTGAAAAGACTTTTAATATACTAAAGTCTAACACTCACTCATATCTAAATACAAGTCACAGAGTCTATAGTCAAAGACTATGATTTAGCAAAGACTGGGATCCTGTATGGTAACTTTTTGCAAGACTGCCACTATATTCCTTTTGAGATTATTTCAAAACTTTTGAAAACATACAGCTAAAATAATAATACTCAGTAAATAAAAAACAGCATAGTCAGTTACACAAGTACTGTAATGGTAGCTTAAAATAAAATGAAAACACCACATTTCATAATTTTATGTACAGTACTACATTTCTATGTTATTTCAATGCTTGACTTTTACATATTTTAAATCATTTTCCTTATACGCGAGTGCAGTAATTTGCACTCGCGTATTAGAAATAAATACAGTGGTACTTGAAAGTTTGTGAACCCTTTAGAGTTTTTTCTATATTTTTGCATAAATATGACCTAAAACAGAGTCAGATTTTCACACAAGTCTTAAAAGTAAAGAGAACCCAGTTAAACAAAAGAGACAAAAATATTATACTTGGTATACATGTGACCCACCTGTGCAGCAACAACTGCAACTAAACATTTCCTTAACTGTGATTCAGACCCACACACCAGCTTAGAGGAATTTTAACCCATTTCTCCATGCAGAACAGCTTCAACTATGGGATGTTGGTGGGTTTCCTCACATTTACTGCTCGCCTTCATGTCCCTCCACAACATTTCGATTGGATTAAGGTCAGGACTGACTTTTCCATTACAAAACATTAACTTTATTCTTCTTTAACCACTCCTAGGTAGAACAACTTGTGTGCTTAGAGTCTTTGTCTTGCTGCATGACCCACCTTCTCTTGAGATTCAGTTCATGGACAGATGTCCTGACATTTTATTTTTGAATTCTCTGTTATAATTCAGAATTCATTGTTCCACTAGTGATGGCAAGACATGGGTTGGTGGAGTCAAAACTCTTTAGAGATGGTTTTGTAACCTTTTCCAGCCTGATGAGCATCAACTTTTTTTCTGAGCTCCTCAGAAATTTCCTTTGTTCGTGCCTTCCTCAAACATGTGTTGTGAAGAGGAGACTTTGACAGATCCCCGTTCTTTAAATAAAACAGGGTGCCCACTCACACCTGATTGTCATCCCATTGATTGAAAACACCTGAATCTAATTTCACCTTGAAATTAATTGCTAATCCTAGAGGTTCTCATACTTTTGCCACTCACTAATATGTAATATTGGATCATTATCCTCAATAAATAAATGACAAAGTATAATATTTTGTCTCATTTGTTTAACTGGGTTCTCTTTATCTACTTTTAGGACTTGATAATCTGATAATGTTTTAGGTCAGAAATATGCAGAAATATAGATACTTGTAAAGAGTTCATAAACTTTCAAGCACCACTATATAGCACAGTAAAATGTTTCCATTATTTGGTCAGATACCTTGTAGGTTTACACCTAGTGAACTGTAAAACTTACCTTTACCTGTGCCATCCAGAAACGCATGGAATTTCCTGTGTTGTGCCGGAGAGTGAGAGAGAGCGCTCACATATCGGTTATTGACAATGTTCATGTCACTGTTTTCACGAGCTACGACTTAAGACTCATGATCATATTAAACACGATCATACCAGAACGTCAAGGTGAGAAAAAGACTGACTTAAGACAGCTATATTGACCACCTTACAAAAATGATCGAAAGGACACAAGCAGGACACAACTCTAGTAAGAGTCTGTATGATATAAGAATATAATTTTATTCCAACCTTGGAAATTTTTCTGCGACTGTGAAATCACTTGAAAAGTCATTTGGTGTCAGGCCGGCATTAATGACACAGCGATCCACACAATTTACAACGAGACCAACGGCAAAGTAATGGAATTACTGTGAGAAAAAAGAAATCCTGTAAAAGTAAAAAAAGATGCATCGATAGTCATTTACTAATCGAATCGCAATCGAACCGTGAGGAGCCTATCAATTCCCACCCCTACTAAATATAATATTACCTCAATCTAGATAACCACGTTAACTGGCAAATTTAAGGAGCATTACAGATTTATTCAAAACAGAAAACTAAGGCTTACCGACAATGAAAATTTTTACCATCTCAGCCACAAGACTGGCAGCATCATTGCTAGCTGGGGAATATTAAAGAGAATTTTCTGTTATCTGCTAGATCACAAAAAGTACTTATTTATGAACATGCAAAGATAGTAGCACACTGCAATGATGGTTTCGAAATCAAAACCTTTGGTTTTGTTGTCCTTGAAAGACAGCATCAAAAGCTTGTTGATAGTCTCCTAAAATGCAAAATGTTAAGGTTTCAAATTAGCTATCTAGCTAATTTAAAGGTGCACACTAGCAAAGATTACGATCAAAAACTTACAAACTACAAGTGACATAAAAACAACTACTGTTTGTATCACAAACAAAAAACTAAGTGTATGTCTTACCTTTTTAAAGATTATTTCAGTCACATTGTCTGCCATCACACCACCGCAGTAAAGTTACGAGACTGAGGTTGGCTGCTACTTCTTTCGGGTTAACGGCGGTTGGCATTAGGGGTGTTGGAACTATCCAAATATCGATAGTATCGATAACAACGTTAGTATTGGTATCGGATCGATACTAGCGTAATTTAGTTTCTCCTCTAAGTTTAGAGCATTGCACCCGTCTCATCAAAAAGTATACGTATGTAGAAACACCGCTCCTATCACATCTTACTTGCACGCTGTGAACCTCCTCCTTTTCCTGTGTTTTGGTGTAGTCCGGTCATGTGATCATGTGACACATGCGATAATAAAAACCTGGCATGGCAAAGATAAAGAGGAGCGTGGTATGGCTATATTGTGCGGCTCTAAATGAAAACCTTGCGAATCGCGATGTGTGTGTGGAAACTATTCGCTACTGTGGCAAGGGAGAAAGTTTATTTTGTTATTAAAGTTTTTTTTTTTTTTTAACAAAAATGAACAAAAACTATATCTTGCTCTCATGTTATCCCACTTTGACTACTGTAACTCCCTACTGTACCAAAACCATCTGCTCTTTAATATATATTTGCAAAGCTCTGCCGCTTGATTATTTAATCACTCTAAAAATCAGCTCATATCACCCGGTTTTGTTTTTGTTACTACCTGTCTCGGTTCACATTCAGTATAAAATATTAACATATAAATCTCTTCATGGTTCAGCCCTATGGCACCAAAATAGGGCCAAAGGTTCTGAGAATCAAAAACTAGAATTTGTAACCAAGAAATGACATTTCGTAATTGAGAAAACTATTATTAATATTAAGAGTTCTAAAATCAGGTCTGTAAACAGAATGTTTCTGTATTTAATCGTCCATTTTGTGTTTTGTATTCTTGAAGAATCCGTTTTTGCTTTCGCTTCGCCTTTCCTCAGTTGCGCTTCTCTCAGTCTCGCTTTCGCCTCAAAAAGTTTCTCGCTTGGACTTTTGGCCCCAATTTTACGGGTGGGCGGGATCTAGTCAGTCATTGACTGCTGGAGTCAAGCACTGCCCACCCAGCTCATTCTACACACCACTCTACGTCAGCAAAAGCACGCCAGTCTTTTTCCCCAATTGGAAAATGCGGGCCGGAAAACTGGTAAGATGTGAGTTTGTGTTTCTTCATATCAGCTAGTTTTAATGATTATGTCTTTTAGCAATGCACAGTTCCTCATAGAGGCTTAGAGCCAGACTGCTAACTGGTTAATCTAATTAGAGTGCTAACGTTACCCAGCTCAATCGCTGTGTGAAGTTTGAAGTAGATCTGCTGTGGAGTTTTGGAAAGATAACTACCTTGTTGTATGTTGTAATTATTACTGAATACTTACGATTAATAAGGTTTTTTCACTCTTTCAAACTTGGTTAACTACTAGAGTATCTGTTGGCTGACCAGACCAGATTTAAGGCCAAGCTATGGTGGAGTTTTGTTTTGGAACTCAGCTGATTCTATTGTAACTCGGTACACATGTATGTACCCTTAGGACTGTATCTGTGTATGGTGGAAATCTGAGGTTTAGAAAGGTTAAGGACTATGGTGAAAATTTAGATCTGTATAACAGTTAACGTCATAATGTATACTATAAGTATTAATACATGTTAATATATGTATGTATTAATATGTTTACTCTATTCATATATCCCTCATTCCATCTTGATTCTACACTATGATATCTTAAGTATATTTATTAATGTGTATATACATACATATATATATATCACATCTTACCCGTTTTCCGGCACGTATTTTCCAATTGGGGAAAAAGACTGGCATGCTTTCGCTGACGTAGAGGGGTGTGTAGAATGAGCTGGGTGGGCAGTGCTTGACTCCAGCAGCCAATGGCTGACTAGATCCCTCCCACCCGTAAAATTGGGGCCAAAAGTCCAAGCGAGAAACTTTGAGGCGAAAGCGAGACTGAGAGAACTGAGAAAGGGCGCAGCGAAAGCAAAAATGGATTATTCAAGAAAACACAAAATGGACGATTAAATACAGATATATTCTGTTTACAGACCTGATTTTATAACTCTCAATATTACTAATAATTTTCTCAATTACGAAATGTCATTTCTTGGTTACGAATTCTGGTCTTTGATTCTCAGAACCTTAGGCCCTATTTTGACGCCATACAGCACCAGCCTAATTATCTGAGCGCCTGCAGCAACAGCTCTGCTCGAACACTCAGATCTTGTAATACAGGTTGCCTGTCTGTCCAAAAATGTAGATAATTAGGTTGGCTTGAAAAAAAACAACATATTGTTTACCTAGATCTTATTATATTTAACTAAAAAGTGCAGTTCCTGCAGAAACTGTGTGTGGCGGCGGAGCCCCTGCAACGTGCATCAGGGACCGAGTATGTAGGTCGAAAATCGACTGTAGTCATTGTAGTCACCTCAGGGTGCACAAGGGACCAAGCCTGCTGAACTACAAAACGTTAGGTCTAAAACTGACTGAGTTACATTCAATGACCTTCCAGAGGCCACAGTGACCCGTCGGGGACCTCAAGGACAGCAAAAGCATGACATGTCACCTCAGATTGCAACCGGTATCAAGCCTGCCGAATTACATTGCTGTATATTGAAAATCAACTGAGTTCTGGTCAATGACCTGCCAGGGACCCCAGTGCCAATCCTGGGGTCCCTGTCATGAGGGTCATGACATGTTACCTGGGACAAAGCCTGCCAAATTTCGTGGCCATAGGTCAAAAACTGACTGAGTTACTGTCATTGGACCCGCTAGGGGCCCCATTGCCCAGCCATGGTCCTCATAGGCTCCATGGGCATCACAAGTCATGTCAGATTGCAGCCGGGACCAAGCCTGCCGAATTTTGTGGCCGTAAGTCAAAAACTGACTGAGTTACGGTCATTGCCCCACCGGGGGCCCCAGTGCCCTGCCGGGGTCCACAGAGGCCCCATGGGCTTCACATGCCACCTCAGATTGCACCCGGGACCAAGCCTGCCGAATTTGGCGGTCATAAATCAATAACTGACTGAGTTACAGTAATTGGCTCGCAAGGGGCCCCAGTGCCGAGCCGGGGTCCACAGGGGCCCCATGGGCCATCACATGTCACCTCAGATTGCACCCGGGACCAAGCCTGCTGAATTTCGTAGACGTAGGTTGAAAACTGACTGAGTCACTGTCATTGGCCCGCCATGTGATGCCCATGGGGCCCCTGTGGACCCCGGCTGGGCACTGGGGCCCCATGGGCATCACATGTCGCCTCAGATTGTACCCGGCACCAAGCCTGCAAAATTTTGTGGCCGTAGGTTGAAAACCGATTGAGTTCTGGTCATTGGCTTGCTAGGGGCCCCTGTGCCATGCCGGGGTCCACAGGGGTCCCATGGGCATCACATGTCACCTCAGATTGCACCCAGGACCAAGTCTGCCAAATTTCATGGCTGTAGGGCGAAAACTGTCCTGTCAGGAACCTCTGTGCCCTCTGTGGTACTATGCAAACAATGGACTGTTGTTGTCGGCGCTCGATTTAAAGTCATTTTGTGCTGTCGTTTCTGATTCTTTGCTCTTAAAGCTCTTCGCTTATCTGAAAAGCTTGTGTCGGAGACCCCTTGCTGATCGTGCTGACCTAAAAAATGTGTGGATTGATGAAAAAATGGCCGAGTTATGACAAGTTAAAAACGACATGAAAATGAAAGTGAATGAGAGCCTTATCACTACGTAGTCCCGAACAAATTGTCGTAACTCAAAAAATAATTTGTTGATCGACGAGATATTTGGATGTGTCATGAAAGGGAAGTATCTCTACCATTTGAAGTTTAAATGGAGTTTCTAGGTGAAAGTATAATGATTTACAAATGTTTGTTCCGCAAAAAAGTGACTGAATGTCGATATGTACAATGTCAGGTTCAAGCGATTTTGTACCTCGCAAACAAATGGTCATAAGTCGAAAAATATGTAACCAATCAATTACCTGAAAGGTTTCTGTGAGAAAGGAGCCCTTGGTGATTGCTACGATATAAGATGGTGTGGATTGACAATAAAGCCTCAAAGTTATGACAGGTTAAACAAAAATGAAACTTTTGAAAAAGCCGGCTCGCAGTTCCCAAAATGTACATGGCTGTCAATGAGGGAAGTTTTACTCCCTAGTCCTGAACAAATCATCATAACTCGAAAAAAAAAAATCATGAAGGGGAACTATCTCTACCATTGGCAGTTTAAATGGAGTTTGTAGGTGAAGGCATCAGGGTTTTAGACATGTTTGTTCAGTGAAAAAGTGCATTAATCGCTGTTCACTCAAGGTTAGAGTGTGCACTCTAGCTAGTGGCATAGAGAATGAATGGAGTGATTTTTAAAGAGTGATAGAAAGTGTAAAAAGAGTGCAATCTGTGCGAAACGTGACCTAAGGGGTGATGGTAAACCCAGGTCCGACCATGCTGAGTTTCGTGTTTGTAGCTCAAAAATTGACCGAGTTACGGCAGTTTTAAAAAAAATCCCATTCAATTGAATAGGACTTTTTTTTCGCACAAATGCGAGTGTAGCAGGCGAATGCAACAACATTTCTCTTAGCTATCAACAAACACACTTCTCCGGAACATGCCGGATGTTTTGGTGTTTGTCCCGTGTCGATATCTCGAAATCTGTAGGAGGAGATACGCACCAAAAAACAATTGGAATAATAAAAACCAGAAAGTGCAGTTCCTGCAGAAACTGCGAGTGTGTTGCGATGGTGCGTGCCCCCGGCGACGTGCATCAGGGACCGAGTATGTAGGTCGAAAGCCATTCGACCATTGTAGTCATTGTAGTCACCTCAGGGTATGACCTCAGATTGAACAAAAACTGACTGAGTTACAATCATTGGCCATGTTAGGAGCCCCAGTGCCCAGCCATGGTCCTCATAGGCCACATGGGCATGACAAGTCATGTGAGATTGCACCCGGGACCAAGCCTGCCGAATTTTGGGGCCGTAGGTCGAAAACTGACTGAGTTATGGTCATTGGCCCACCAGGGGCTGCAGTGCCCTGCTGGGGTCTACAAAGGCCCCATGGGCATCACATGTCTCCTCAGATAGCACGCAGGACCAAGCCTGCCGAATTTCATGGTCATCAATCAATAACTGAATGAGTCATGGTCATTGGGCCGCTAGGAGCCCCAGTGCCCTGCTGGGGTTCACAGGGGCCCCATGGAAATCACATGTTACCTCAGATAGCACGCAGGACCAAGTCTGCCGAATTTCATGGTGATAAATCAATAACAGACTGACTCAGGGTCATTGGCCCACCATGGGCCCCAGTGGCCAGCCGGGGTCCACAGGGGCCCCATGGGCATCACATGTCACCTCAGATTTCACCCTAGACCAAACCTGCCAAATTTTGTGGCCACAGGTCGAAAACTGACTGAGTTACGGTCATTGGCCCGCTAGGGGCCCCAGTGCCCAGCCGGGGTCCACAGAGGCCCCATGGGCATCACATGTCACCTCAGATTTCACGCTAGACCAAGCCTGCCAAATTTTGTGGCCATTGGTTGAAAACCGACTGAGTTACATTCATTGGCCCGCCAGTTGCCCCAGTGCCCAGCCGGGGTCCACAGGGGCCCCATGGGCATGACATTTCACCTCAGATTTCACCCGGGACCAAGCCTGCCAAATTTTGTGGCCGTAGGTCGGAAACTGACTGAGTTACAGTCATTGGCCCTCCAGGGGGCCCCGGTGTCTAGCCGAGGTCCTCATGGGCACCATGGGCATCACAAGTCACTTTAGATTGCACCCGGGACCAAGCCTGCCAAATGTCATGGCTGTAGGGCGAAAACTGTCCTGCCAGGTACCTCTTTGCCCTCTGTGGTAGCATGCCAATAATGTAAGTTCCTATTCCAGACTTAGGAAGTATGCAAGTCCGAAGTTGGCGTACTTGGTATTGAGCAACGGCCGTAGTGTCATCTTTACTGCATGAAATATTAATCTGTATATATTATTCTTTCATGCCGATTTAGTAAAGCCATGTAGTAATTGTCATGTAATGCGATTTACATAAGAGCTGCCTGGCCCTTTAAGAGTGTAGGAGGGAGCTAGTGTGTAGTGAAGAATAGTGAATTGACCGTTTCTGGCTGTGCCAGCCATGTTTTACTCTGTGCTCGTGTGGATTACAAGTGATGTTTATCCCGACTTAAAGGTTTGGACTGTTTAATTAATTACAATATTTTACAGTAAAGATTAAGCCTTCGTATTAAACATGTTGTTGCAAATCTAAGTAAGAAGAATCCATCTTTCATTGCGATGTGCTCTCCATGTGTGGGCGTGGCCTTCGTGTGTGTTTGAATGGAACGCACAGAGCCTCTTCTCTGGTCTGCCTCTTTCGTTTCAGAGGTGTCAAACAATTGCTCATAACTGGAGAAGTAATTTGTTGAACAAGGAGATATTTGGATGCGTCATGAAGGGGAAGTATGTCTACCATTTGAAATTTAAGTGGAGTTTCTAGGTGAAAGTATAATGATTTTACACACGTTTGTTCCGCGAAAACAGTGACAGAAAGACCGTTTAGAGAGTGACTTTCAAGCGATTTTGCACCTCTCAAACAAATGGTTATAACTCAAAAAATATGTAACCAATCAATTATCTGAAAAGTTGTTTTGAGAGAGGCCCCTTTGCGATCGCTACTATATAAAGATAATGGACTGACGCAAAGCCTCGAAGTTATGACAATGTTTAAACTCAAATGAAACTTTTGAAAGAGCGCCCTCGCGTTCCAAATTTACATGGCCTGTGAATGAGGAAAGTTTCAGTCCCTAGTCTAGGACAAGTCGTCATAACCCGAAAAATAATTTGTTTCGCAATGCAATCTTTTGATGAATTATGAAGGGGAAGTATCTCTACCATTTACAGATTAAATGAAGTTTCTCGAAAAATAATTTGTTTAGCGACTCCGTCTTTGGATGAATTATGAAGGGGCAGTATCTCTACCATTTGCAGTTTAAATGGAGTTTCTAGATGAAAGTGTCAGGGTTTTAGACACGTTTGTTCAGTGAAAAACTGCATTAATGGATTTTCACTCAAGGCTAGAGTGTGCACTCTAGCTAGTGGCCATAGTGAATGAATGGAGTGATTTTGAAAAAGTGATAAAAAGTGTTCAAAGAGTGCAATCTGTGCGAAAGTTGATCTGAGGGTTGTTGGTGAACCCATGTCCGAGCATGCCGAGTTTCGTATTTGTAGCTCCAATATTGACCGAGTTACGGCAGTTTTTTAAAAAATCCCATGCAAGTGAATGTGACTTTTTTTCGCAAAAATGCGAGTGTAGCGTGCGAATGCAACAACATTTCGCTTAGCTATGAACAAGCACACTTCTCGGGAACATGGCGGATGTTTTGGTGTCTGTCTCGTGTCGATATCTCGAAAACTGTAGGAGGAGATACGTACCAAAAATCAGGTGGAAAACTAAAAATCGAAGAACAATAGTGAACACTAATAACTAGAAAGTGCAGTTCCTGCAAAAACTGCGAATGTGTTGCAACGGTGCGTGCCCCCGGCGACGTGCTTTAGGGACCGAGTATGTAAGTCGAAAGCCAACTGTAGTCATTGTCGTCACCTCAGGGTGCACATGGGACCAAGCCTGCTGAACTACAAAACGTTAGGTCTAAAACTGGCTGAGTTACATTCAATGACCTTTCAGAGGCCCCAGTGACCCGTCAGGGACGTCAAGGACAGCAAAAGCATGACCATAACTTAGTCAGTTTTCAACCTACGGCCACAAAAAAACTGACCAAGTTATGGTCATTGGCCCGCTATGGTCCCCAGTGCCCAGCAGGGTCCACAGGGGCCCCATGGGCATCACACGTCACCTCAGATTGCACCCAGGACCAAGCCTTCCGAATTTTGTGGCCGTAGGTCAAAAACTGAGTGAGTCACTGTCATTGGCGTGCCAGGGGCCCCACTGCCCATTCGGGGTTTTCTAGGGCCTTATGGGCATCACACGTCACCTCAGATTGCACCCAGGACTAAGCCTGCTGAATTTTGTGACCATAAGTCAATAATTGACTGAGTTACGGTCATTGTCCCGCCAAGGGCCAGGGTGCCCAGCCGAGATTTTCATGGGCCCCATGGGCATCACATGTTACCTCAGATTACACCTGGGACCAAGCCTGCTGACTTTTGTGGTCGTATGTCGAAAACTGTCAGAGTTACGGTCATTGGCCCGCCAGGGGCCCCAGTGCCCAGCCAGGGTTATCTGGGGCCTTTTGGGCAGCACCTGGGACGAAGCCTGCTGAATTTGGTGGCAATAGGTCTAAAACTGACTGAGTTGCGGTCATTGGCTCGCAAAAAGCCCCAGTACCCAGTAGGGGTCCATGGGCATGACATGTCACCTCAGATTGCACCCGGGACCAAGCCTGACGAATTTTGTGGTCATAAATCAATAACTGACTGAGTTACAGTCATTTTCCCACCAGGGTCCCCAGTGCCCTGCCGGGCTCAACACGGGCCCCATGGGCATCACACGTCATCTCAGATTGCACCCGGGACAAAGCCTGCCAAATTTTGTGGCCATAGGTCGAAAACTGACTGAGTTACGGTTATTGACCCACTAAGGGCCCCAGTGCCCAGCCGGGGTCCAAGGGCCCCCATGTGCCCCATTGGCATCACATGTCCCTCATATTTCACCTTGAACCAAGCCTTTAAAATTGTTGTGCCGTAGGTCGAAAACTGACTGAGTTACGTTCATTGGCCCCGCCAGCGGCCCCAGCCCAGCCGGGTGGTCCACAGGGGCCCCATGGGCAGACTTTTACCTCAGATTTCACCTGGGACTGGGCCAAGCCTGCCAATTTTGTGGCCCAGTAGTCAAACGGACCGATGTACGGTCATTGGCCCGCCAGGGGACCCATTGCCCAGCCGGGGTCTCTGGGGCCTTATGGGCGCACACTCCCTCAGATTACACCCAGACCAAGCCTGCTGAATGATGTGGCCATAGGTCGAAACTGACTGAGTTACATTCATTGGCCCGCAGGGGTCCCAGTGCTCAGTCTGGTCCCTCATGGACCCCATGGTGGGCATGACATGTCACCCCTCAGAATTGCAGCCGTATTAAACCTGCCAAAGTTCGTGGCCGTAGGTCAAAACTGACTGAGTTGCGGTCAGTGGCCCGCAAGAGCCCATTACCCAGTCGGGGTCCCACAGGGTCCCCAGGGCAAACCATGTCACCTCAGATTGCACCCGGGACCAAGCCTGCCAATTTCATGGCTGTAGGGCGAAAAGAAAACGTCCTCCCAGGTCCTCTGTGCCCTCTGTGTTACTATGCAAACAATGCTCTCATACAATGCAGAATGAGCGATCCAAGGCCATTCTGGTGTGAAAGGACAGCTGCTCGTGTATGGGCTGGCCTGCATGTTGCCTGTGTGTGTGTGAGAGACGAGGAGATACATGACAGTTACCTTTCAAATCTACACAGCCCTATGTTCATGTAAAATCGCATTTCGACCTCTCAAGCAACCGGTCATAACTCCAACAATAATTAACCCGAATCGCTTTTTCCTAAAGCTTTTGTGGGACAGGACCCTTGCTGTCATTATGACAAAACTGTGTGGATTGATGAGAATGGAGTTATGACAGTAAAAACACATGAAAATTAAAAAAAACTATTTAGAGGTGAACAATTATAATTGAGGGAAATCATAACTAGTCCCACCAAACCGTCATGACTCGAAAAATAATGTTGTTGAAGGAGAGATACTTTTGAATGTTCAGTACGGGGAAGTAGGTTCCGTTTGAGTTAAATGGAGTTTCTAGATGAAAGTAATTTGTCATGTACTGGGTTTACATAAAGCTGTCCTGCTCTTTAATATAAGGAGTTTGGAAGGGAGCTAGTGGTGTAGTGAACAATAGTGAATTGTTCGATTGTTCACAGGGTCCCCTTGGCCTGACATTTTTCACCTCAGATAGCACGCATGAACCAAAAAAATCTGGCCGAATTTCGTGTCATAAATTAATAACTGACTTACTGACGGTCATTGGCCCACCAGGGCCCAAAAGGCCCTGCTAGGGTCCACAGGGCCCCATGGGCATCACATGGCATGTCAGATTTCTCGTTGGACGAGTCTGGCAAGTTTTGTGGCCATAGTTGAAAAACCGACTGAGTTTCGTCATTGGGCCCGCCAGCAGCCCCAGTTTCCCAGCCGGGGTCCACATGGCCCCATGGCATGCATTTCACCTCAGATTCAACACCCGGGACAAAGCCTGCCTAATTTATGGTCGTAGAACGAAAACTTACTGAGTTTTCGGTATTGGCCCGCCAGGGGCCCCAGTTTCCCTGCTGGGGTCTCAAAGGGCCCCCTGGGCATCACATGTCCCTCAGCTACAAATGCAAGAGGACAAGTCTGCCTAATTTTCGTTGTCATAAATCACTAACTGACTGACTTACGGTCATTGGCCCACCAGGGGCCCAAGTGTCCTGCTGGGGTCCACAGGGGCCCCATGGGCATCACATGTCATGTCAGATTTCTCGTTGGACGAAGCCTGGCAAATTTTGTGGCCATAGCTCGAAAACTAACAGAGTTACGGTCAGTGGCCTGCTTGGGGCCCCAGTGTCCAGCCGGGGTCAGCAGGGGCCCCATGGGCATCACGTGTCACCTCAGATTTGACCCTACATCAACCCTGCCAAGTTTTGTGGCCATAGTTTGAAAACCGACCGAGTTACGGTCATTGACTCGCCAGTGGCCCCAGTTCCCAGCCGGGGTCCACAGGGGCCCCATGGCCATGACATGTCACCTCAGATTTCACCCAGGACCAAGCCTGAAAATTTTGTGGCCGTAGGTCGAAAACTGGCCGAGTTTTAGTCATTGGCCCGCCTTAGGCCCCAGTGCCCAGCCGGGGTTCTCTGGGGCGTTATGGGCGTCACATGTCACCTCAGATTGCACCTGGGACCAAGGCTGCTGAATGTTGTGGCCATAGGTCAATAAATAACTGAGTTACAGTTTAGTAAAGCCATGTAGTAATTGTCATGTAATGCGATTCACATAAGAGCTGTCTGGCCCTTTAAGAGTGAAGGAGTCAGCTAGTGTGTAGTGAACAGTAGTGAATTGAGCGTTTCCGGCTGTGCCGGCCATGTTTTACTCTGTGCTTGTATGGATTACAAGTGATGTTTAACTCGACTTAAAGGTTTGGACTGTTTAATTAATGACAATATTTTACAGTAATGATGAAGCCTTCATATTACACATATTGATGCAAATCTAGTTCAAAGAATCCGTCTTTCATTGCGATGTGCTCTCCGTGTGTGGGCGTGGCCTGGGTGTGTTTGAATCGAAGGCACAGAGCGCGTCTGAGCTCTTCCTTCTTGCATGTCGTGCAGCCCTCAAACAAACGCTCATAACAGGAGAAGTAATTTGTTGAAGGACGAGATATTTGGATGTGTGACGAAGGGGAAGTATGTCTACCATTTGAAATTTAAATGGAGTTTCTAGGTGAAAGTATAATGATTTTACACACGTTTGTTCCGCGAAAAGTCCGTGTACAAAGTGACTTTCAAGCGATTTCGGACCTCTGAAACAAATGGTCATAACTCCAGAAATATGTAACCAATCAATTATCTGAAAAGGTTGTTTGAGAGAGGACCCCTTGCAGATCGCTAGGATATAAGATGATTTGGATTGACGAAAAAGCCTCAAAGCTATGACAGGTTAAACACAAATGAAACTTAGAAAACAGGCGCCTCGCCGTTCCCACATTTAACATTGCTGTCAATGAGGGACCTGTCAGTCCCTAGTGTCGAACAAATCGTCATAAGTCGAAAAATAATTTGTTTACCGATGCCATCCTTGGATGAATGATTAAGGGGAAGTATGTCTACCATTTGAAGTTTAAATGGAGTTTCTAGATGAAAGTAATTGTCTTGTAACGCGATTTACATAAGAGCTGTCTGGCTCTTTGAGTTAGAAGGGAGCTAGTGTGTAGTGAACAATAGTGAATTGAGCGTTTCCAGCTGTGACCGCCATGTTTTACTCTGTGCTCGGTTGGATTACAATTGATGTTTATCCCGATTTAAAGGTTTGGACTGTTTAATTAATTCCAATATTTTACAGTAATGATCAAGTCTTCCTATTAAACATATTCATGCAAATCTAACTTCAAAGAATCCGTTTTTCATCGGGATGTGCTCTCCGTGTGTGGGCGTGGCCTGCGTGTGTGTTTGAATCGAACAGCACAGAGCGCGTCTGAGCTCTTCCTTCGTGCATTTCGTGCAGCCCTCAAACAAACGCTCATAACAGGAGAAGTAATTTGTTGAACGACGAGATATTTGGATGTGTCATGAAGGGGAAGTATGTCTACCATTTGAAATTTAAATGGAGTTTCTAGGTGAAGTCAATGATTTTACACACGTTTGTGTTTTCCGCGAAACGTCCGTGTACAAAGTATTTCAGCTATTTCGGCACTCTGAAAACAAGGGTGCATAACTCCAGAAATATGTAACCATCAATTATCTGAAAAGGTTGTTTGAGAAGGACCCCTTTCAGATCGCTAGGATATAAGATGATGGTGGATTTGGACGAAAAAGCCTCAAAGCTATGACAGGTTAAACACAAATGAAATTAGAACAAAGGCCCTCGCCTTTCCTCCCACATTTTTACATTCTGTCAATGAGGGACCTGTCCGTCCCTATGTCGAACAATCGTCATAAGTCCGAAAAATAATGGTTTTACCCGATGCATCCTTGGAATGAAATGATTAAGGGGAAGTAATGTCTACCATTTGAAGTTTAAATGAGTTTCTAGATGAAGTACTTGTCTTGTAACGCGATTTACATGACTGTCTGGCTCTTTGAGTATAGAAGGGAGCTAGTGTGAGTGAACAATAGTGAATTGAGCGTTTCCGGCTGTGACGGCCATGTTTGACTCTTTGCTCGTATGGACTTACAGTGATTTTATCCCGATTAAAAGTTTGGACTGTTTAATTAATGACAAATATTTTAACGGAATGAATCAAAGACCTTCCTATTAAACATATTCATTGCAAATCGAACTTCCAAAGAAACCGTTTTTTGTGGCATGCGATGTGGCTCGCCGTGTGTGGGGGGGCGTGCGTGTGGGGTTTGAATAGAACAGAAACAAGCCTCCGCGCGGGCTGCCTCTTCATTTCTGAAGGGTCCAAACAAACGCTCATAACAGGGAAGAAATAATTTTGGGTTGAAAGACGAGAATATTTGGAGGTGTCATGAAGGGGGAAGTATGTCCTACCATTTGAAATTTAAATGGAGTGTCTAGGTGAAAGTAGAATGATTTTACACCACGTTTTTTTCCGCGGAAACCGTGAAAGAAATACGTTTAGAGAGTGACTTTCAAGCCGTTTTGCCACCTCGTCAAACAAATGGTCATAACTCAAAAATATGTACCAATCAATATCTTGAAAAGTTGTGTGAGAGAGGACCCCTGGCAGATCGCTACTATAATAAGATGAATGTGGATTGACGAAAAATGCTCAAAGTTTATGACAGGTTAAACACAAATGAAACTTTGGGGGAAAAATGGCGCCTCGCTGTTTTCCCAAATTTAAACATGGCTGTTAATAGGGACGTTTTCAGTCCCTAGTCTCGAACAAATCAGCATAACTCGAAAAGTAGTTTTGTTTAGCGATGCCATCTTTTGATGAGTTTGAAGGGAAGTATCTCTACCCTTTGAAGTTTAAATGTAGTTTTCTAGATGAAAGTAATTGTCTGTAACGCTATTATTAAAATATTTTTAACGTAATGAATGAAGCCTTGTAATTACACATATTCATGCAAAAATCTAAACTTCAAAGAATCCGTTTTTCCATGCCGATGTGCTCTCCGTGGTGGGCGTGGCGCGTGTGTGTTTGAATGGAACAAATGGAGAATCTTCTCTCCCCTCTGCTGCCCTCTCATTTTCAGAGGGTTTCAAACAAAAACTCGCATAACTGGAGAAGTAATTTGTTGAACGACGAGATATTTGGAGGTGTTCATGAAGGGGAGTAATGTCGTTTCAATGAAATTTTAAATGGAGTTTCTAGGTGAAAGTATAATGATTTTAACACCGTTTTTTTCCGCTAAAACAGTGACCAAAGAAGTGCTGAAGTGACTTTCAACTGATTTTTGCACTCTCAAACCAAATGGTCTAACTCAAAAATATTTACCAATCAATTATCTGAAAAGTTTTGTGTGAGAGAGGACCCCTGCAGATTTGCTACTGTTACGACGGCTGAGGATGCGGTTTTCCTGTTTTTCCCGCCCGACCGCTATTAGGGAGCACAACACTGGAGCGGGAGAGCTGCCTTCGGAGAGAGTTGAGAGAAAGTTAACGGACTCAAATAGTTGGTTAATATGCGTTCATGAATACAGTGAGTTGACTGTTCGTTCAGTAGGTACATAAGAAAGAACTGTTATTAGCAGAGTGAAGTAACTCAATCTCAGTAATCGCTATACGTTCTCGGTAATCTTGCTATAACTAATTTAGCGCTTAATTGCTATTCTGTGGGCAGTTAATCTTTCGTTCATGCTGTGTAGATCATCCTGTTTGGTGAAAGTCAGATGTTGGTTTTTTGTAGGAGCATTGTTAATGTACAAAACGCTTGTATTTCTCTCTTTATGTAGACCATATCAGAACATATCTATCCTCATATCATTCCATATCACATCATCTTGCGATATTCAACAACAGACTGTAAACAGATACTTGCTGAATTGTTAGGATGCACTGCTGATTTCAGTAAACGAAGGTTTATCTCCACACTGACTACTCTGAGTTTTCCTGGGCTTCTAACAGGCCTTCCCGGTTGATGCCTAAAGAGAACCAATTAGCACGTCACTAGAAACAGAACAGTATCCCTCTGTCACATTTGCTGTCCTTCGAGCCCGGGAGAGGCACACCCTGGTAATCGGCATTCCTTAGTCCATTGTGGATACCCATGCAGTCCTGTTCGGCCCTAAACGTCGCCCCCAGCATATGACACGATTATGAAGTAGACCTCGTGGGGCTTCAGAGAACAGAGCCGTAAACAGATCAGTCCATTATCAGCAAAGGCCATTGCAACCCCAATGCCTGTTCGGGACCCCGAGTTTCTTTCCTCAAAACTCTTCATCACACTAAAGGTGTGACAGCCACTGTCCCGATGATGGCGTTTTTCCCCCTGAGAAGCTGCACGCCCAGTGATAGCACAGTAGAACCCCCATTTTTAGGCCTCTATTCCAGTAGAACCATCATCGCTAAGTTTTCAGATGCAGAAAAATGAATCCGCTGTGAGACTGACAAACTGCATGAAACACCGACGTCAGTGCAAGTGGATAGAAGCTCGCCTCCAAGCTGCAAAGAAGAGCAGTGGCACGATGAGAAAGCTGCAGCCTGTCCACCCCCCTAGTACCGCCCATCGGATCCGTCACCCACTCATCCACGACAGTCCATACCGGATACGGAAAGATTGTCCAGCTCCTCCACATGGATACCCCCTTGATGATATAGCTCTGTTCACAACTCTGACAACCCCCCTGCTCCTCCATTCCGAACTCTACTTCAGCTACTGCAACCCCCCGTTGAATCAACATGAGAGTGGCAGACTACAGTTAGGACATGTAGCAACCATAGTGCCATCTAACACGGTTCCTGTCACCTCTACACCTTTCAACCCCAGTGCTAATGCCTACCCCTTGAGCTCTCACCCTACCTCACAGATTCCTCACCATAGTGCACTACCTACCTTTAGTTCCTCTGTATCCGAGCGATATTACAGAGGGCCCCAACCTAACCATTCCATACTTTAGGAGCAGAGACCCTAGTGAGATTGCTCGCCTTAAGATGGCATTAGATAACCTGTTACCCCCTGACAGTACAGAACTGTTCAAGTATCAAGTTTTAGTTGACCACCTGAGGTTAGAGGAAGCCTGCCTCATAGCTGACTCTTACCTGCATTCTCCTACCCCTACCGACACCATCCTCGCCCTCCATGAGAGATTCGGTCAGCCTCACCATATCGCCCTTCAGAGGATCGCTTACATTATGGACTTGCCTGACGTGCAAGATGGACATCCCTTCGACTTTGAGAAGTTCTCACTTCAGGTTCAGTCATTAGTGGGCATGCTCCGAACACTTGGATCAGAAGGTGAGGTGGAGTTAAAGTGTGGGTCTCACGTAGCCCGTCTACTCAGCAAGCTTCCCCCAAACCAACGGACCCATTTTCGCCGCCACTTGTTGCATAATCCAGACACTCCTTACACCTTGGAAGGGTTGCCAGATGGCTTAAGCATGAAACATGGTGTCAAGACTATGACAGTGAACCTGCTAGACAAGGAAGGCGTGCCAAGCCAACTTCACAAGGAATTCAGCGTCATAAGCAAACTACAACCACAGTTCTAATGGGCATAGAAACCAAAGACAGCAGCACGGATGGTCAGTCTAGCCTTTCTTCAGAAGTCTTACGTAAGAGCCAACCAAGGTACCCATGTTTCTACTGTGAGAGCACAGAACATAGCTTCAGCCAGTGTCCTACATTCCCAGACCTCAGTAAGGACCAGGCAGCAGATTGGATACGCAAGAACCACCGATGCTGGCGCTGTGGTCGACTCCATCAGGCCGCACAGTGTGACTTACGGAAACCTTGTTCCCTCTGCAAGAGGAGACATCTACGCATCCTTCAAAAGGTTAATGAACAGCCTCAGAAAGAACCACTGAAGGCAGAGTCCTGTTTGGTGAGAACACCTGCTCAACTACTCTACTTGAACAAGCCAGTCAGCAATAGCCGAGTACTGCTTAAGGTGGTGCGTGTGTTGCTTTATTGTGAGGACCGTACACTAGACACGTTTGCTATCTTGGACGATGGGTCAGAGCGTACCATGCTCTTGCCAGAGGCCACAAGAAGACTTGGGTTAAAGGGAAAACCCGAAAGCCTCGCCTTGAGAACCATACGTCATGACACTCAGCACTGCATGGGTCTTCAGTATCGTTCCCAGATCTCCTCTTTCACACAGCCCCCAGAAACGCTATCATGTATCACATCCTTTACAAAAGCCTCCCAGCCTAGCCTCTAGTAGACACTCTTAATCCAGTGTCCAAACTACAAGCTCAGTATCCGTCATCTAGCATGTCTTCCACTTCCCATCCTTCGATAGAGCTAAACCCTTTATCCTAGTTGGTGGCAGATCATCCCCACCCAGAACTCCCATCCCCAAGCCAGTGAGTTGGGTCCACCAGGTGGACCTGCAAGCGTTCACAGGCCTTGGATGGACACTACAAGGGCCTACAAGCTGGTAGAACAAGGGTTGGTCCCCACAGCAGTGTCTGCACACCTCAGTCATCCCAGATTCTGCAAACTGTGCCCAGTGCGTTAAGAAGTGTGGCGGGTGGACATAACCCCATTCAGAATGGACAAGTCTAACCACCCATTCCGAAACAAGATTGTGGAATCATGGAACCCTTGGAGACAAAGACAACCCGTATTGAGGTGGATGGATTAATCGATATCCACACCCTACTACGTAAGCACAACATGCCCCTACTTCTTCGTTCATCAGTAGCTCAGTTTTACCTCGGCTCAGGAGCATAGAGAGCAAGCTCACAGAGAACCCCAATTAGCAGCCGACTATGTGCTGAAGTCCAGAAAGTTACCCCGTCCTGGTCAGTTGTGAAGCTTGAACGGAGACCTTCTTTCTGAATGAAGGAGAGTCATGTTTATCCCCATCACATGTCTCAACACAGTGGCAAGATCGGTAGTATTTGATTGTTCCTTTCATCAGTCAGTTGGGATTAAATCTGAATATTCCCTCCCTCCTTCCTGGGCCCATGTTTAGGCATCACTCTCGAGTCCTTACTCCGCTTCTAGAGCATGCTGTTGCCATCAGTGCAGATCGACGGGCCATGTTCCCATCAAGTTTGCCTTCGGCCGGTGAGGATCGCCCCCGTCCTGATGTTTATCTGGCGGTGTCTTGAACGATGAAGACCACTGATAAATACGAATGGGAGAGTCCTACCCTTTGGAACGACGTGCAGCCCATGTTGTGCCATCTACGCCCTGCAACGTCATGTAAGAGAGAACAGTCATACAGGAGAGGACGTGAACCTCTCTGTAGAGCACCACTTCTACGTTGACAATTGTCTCCAGAGTCTGCTATCGGTCGATGAGGCCAAGCAGTTAGTCGACAAATTAAGGGCATTACTTGCCAAGGGAGGTTTCGAATTAAGACAGTGGGCTAGCAACGTGCCAGGAGTCGTCAGTCACCTTCCAAGCGAGGCCAGATAAAGCAGCAGCGACCAGTGGCTGACGCAAGAGAAAGCTGAGATCGGAGAAGCAGCTCTGGGGCTCAGCTGGAACTGCTCTTCAGATGTGCTGTCATACAAGCATCGAACTACAAGGCATGGTCCACCCACAATGAGAGTCATATATAGTGTTAGCAAGCCAGTACGACCCTCTGGGCTACATCCTTCCATTCCTTACTCGTGCCAAGATCATAGTGCAGCGTCTGTGGCAGAAACGTCGTGGCTGGGATGATCCACTACTCCCCAGCGACCTACTACAGAGCTGGAATGAATGGGAAGAAGAGCTGTTATCTCTACCTACTGTCCACCTGCCGAGACCTTATATGCAGCTCAATGCCCAGTCAGCAATCACCAGAGAACTCCATGTCTTCAGTGACGCTTCAGAGTGTGCATACGGAGCAGTGGCATATCTTCGTGTGGTAGAGTCTCCAGGTACCACCCATCTCTCATTCGTTATGGCACGATCCAGAGTTGCACCTAAGAAGACATTGTCCATTCCCAGACTAGAGCTTTGTGCTGCAGTGTGTGGAGCTCAGTTAGCCCGTTATTGATTGCAGAAGGAGCTGACACTGGAAGATACAACCCGCCGGGTCCCTCTGGTCAGATTCACTATTTAACTTCGCATGGATCATATCTGAAATCATGCGTTTAAGGTGTTTGTCCGCACAAGGATCAACTGAAACCACGATTCACCGACCGTGGCAAGATTGGCCTCACCGGGACCTCATCATATCCAGCGGATGACCTGACCAGAGGAAATACCTTGTAGACTGAGCAACTAACCAGATGGACACAAGGTCCCCCCATTCCCCTTCAAGGTCCAGCATGTTGGCCAATAGATCCAACAAATACCCACTTGAGCCAGACACATTAGAGCTTCGCCGTTTGGTTTTCTGCGGTACAATAACTCCTCAAATGGATTATCAGCAGTTTCAGGGTCTTGGGAAGAGCTCATAGAGCATAACTCAGGAGCAGCACGGGGCGGGTCCAGATCTGGAGACCAGCTATCCCTCACGCCAGAAGATTATAGAAGAGCAGAGATAGCGATCTTGTGCGAGTTCAACATGAAGCTTTCAAGAGGACCTGACAAGCTTAAAGCTGGTAAAAAACCCTTGCATCTGATAGTCCGCTTACTCACCCTACAAACCGGACCTCTATAACATCAGTGGATTGTTAGAGTAGGTGGGGCGCCTGAGAAGGGCTGAATAACTTGATACAGCCCGTCAATGCATCCTATCGTGCTGGACTCCAAACACCCAGCTGCAAAGTTGCTCATCCAAAATTATGATCAGAGTCTTCGTCATCCTGGAGCAGAGAGAGTGTACGCAGAGATGAGACGGCGCTTCTGGATTCTTCGAGGTCGAGAGAGCCATTCGACATCATCAGCACTCCTGTTTAGAGTGTCAGAAATGGAAAGCTAAGCCAGTAGTTCCCAAGATGGCTGATCTACCTGAATCCAGACTACGTTTGTTCAAGCCAGCGTTTTATTCGACTGGAATGGATTGCTTCGGACCTTTCATGGTGAAGGTGGGTAGACGCCTAGAGAAAAGATGGGGAATTCTCTTCAAATGCCTCACCACTAAGGCTCTTCACATCGAGCTACTCCACAGTATGAGCACTGATTCCTTCCTTATGTCTCTCAGACGGTTTATTGCACGACGCGGAACCCCTATGGAGCTATGGTCTGACCGTGGCACCAACTTCAGAGGGGGTGCAAAAGAGCTTGAAGAAGCCTTCCAAGCCATGTCACTGGAACTACAGCGTTTACTAGCGAAGCAACAGATTGCTTTCAACTTCAATCCCCCTGCAGCTCCTCATTTTGGTGGCGTATGGGAACGTGATGTTCGTTCAGTCAAAGAGGCACTCTACAAGACCGTAGGCTCACAGCCAGTTCAGGAGAGATCCTACAAACAGTTCTTCTAGAAGTTGCGAAGCATCCTGAACTCCATACATTGGGTTTATGTACCATCCGACCTGGCTGATGTCAGATCCAGTGACCCCTAACCTCTTGCTGATGGGTCGGCTGAGGTGCTCTTCCCAGGCTTTGTTTTATATATCCGAAGCTGCTGGATTAAGTCATCGTCGGTGGATACACGCACAGGTGCTAGCAATCACTCTGGTCTGCTTTCATTCGCCACTACTGCCCAGCGTGCAAGGTCAATAGCCAAGTGGTTTAAGGCTGTACCTGGTATACCAGTGGGTCGGTAAGTTCTAATCTGTGGACTCCCAGCAACCAGATCGCAGTGGCCCATGGGCCTGTAGTGATGTTGCACCCCAGCAGAGATGGTTAATGAGGTCAGGGAATGTTTTTTTTTTTTTTTCGTATCAGAAGTCTACACTAGGCCTGTAGCCAGACTCATAAATGCTTCCTGCAATAACCCACAAGAAGGCAGTCTTTTCTAGAGTTTGCAAATTGTGAAGGCAATTTGGGGGCGGCTGTGTACGACGCCTTAGGTGCGGTTTTCTGTTTTCCGCCCGTACCGCTATTATGGAGCAACACCACACATGAGCGGGGAGAGCTGCCTTCGGAGTGAAGAGTTGGAGAGAAGTTAAACGGACTCAAATAGTTGGTTAAATATGCCGTTCATGAATACAAGTGAGTTGACTGTTCGTTCAGTGGTTACATAAGAAGAACTGTTTATTAGACAGAGTGAAGTAACTCTCAGTAATCGCTATAAACGTTCGGGTAACGCTGCTATACTAATTAGCGTTAATTGCTAATTCTGTGGGCAGTTTATTAAATCTTCCGTTTCATGCTGTGTAGATTCATCCTTTTGGTGAAGTCAGATTGTGTGGTTGTTGTAGGAGCATATTAACATGTACCAACGCTTGTTATTTTCTCTCCTTTATTGTAGAACCATATCAGAACCATATCATACGTCTCAATCATGCCATAGTCACATCACCTTGCCATATTCAACCGAGGACTGTAACAGGATACTGGCTAATGTTATGGTATGCACTGCTGATTCTAAGTAAATGAATTATCTCACACTGACTACGGAGTTGTCCTGCTCTAACAGTCTTCCAGTTGATGCCTAAAGAGAACCAAGTAGCACGTCCACTAGAAACAGAACAAGTAATCCCTCTGTCACAAGCTACTATAATCAGATGATGTGGATTGACGAAAAGGCTCAAAGTTCATGACAGGTTAAACACAGAAATGAACTTTGAAAAAAATGTGCCTCCTGTTCACCAATTACCATGGCTGTGATGAGGGAAGTTTTCAGTCCTAGTCTCGCACAAAATTCGTCATAACTCGAAAAGTTAGTTTGTTTAGCGATGCCATCGTTTTTTAGGAGTTCACTGAAGGGGAAATTATCTCTACCATTTGAAATTTGAAACTGAGTTTTTCTTCTAGATGAAGTATAATGATTTTAGACACTTGTTCATTGAAAAGTGAATTAATAAAAATCCCTAAATCTCATGTCAACGATTTTGACCTGTCAAAGAAAATGGTCAAGAACTCGAAAAATTTTAAGCAATCGTTACTGAAAGAGTTTCATTATCACCCTTGCTGATCGCTATGATATAAGATGAATGTGGATTGACGAAGAAAAAAGCCGTAAAGTTATGACATGTTTAACACAAATGAAACTTGGAACAAGCTCTCGGAAGTTTCAAAAATGAACATGGCGTCAATAAGGGAAGTTCAGTCCCTATCCCCCGAACCAATCATCATAACGAAATAATTTGTTTAGCGATGCATCTTTTGATGATTATGAGGGGAAGTATCTCTACCATTTGCAGTTTAATGTAGTTTCTAGTGAAAGTATCAGGATTTTTAGAGAGTTTTGTTCAGTGAAAAAAGTGAAATTAATCATTTTCCCTGAAATCTAGAGTGCACACTCATAGCTTCTTCTGCCCTATTCCATGAATGGAGTTATTTTTAAAAAGAGTGATAGAAAGTGATCAAAGGTGATATCCTGTCCTGAAACTTGAGAGATGGTCCTCGAGAACGCAGGTCGATCATGCCGAGTTTCGGTTATAGCTCAAAAATTGACCGAGGTTCGGCTGTTTTTAAAAAACCCATTCAGTCATGGGAACGTTTTTTTGCAACAAATGCGAATTATCGTGCGAATGCAAAACATTCTCTTCTCTTCGCTATCGATACAAGCAACCTTATCCGAACATGCCGGCCGTTTTTGGTTTTGTCCGTGTCGAATCTCGAAAACTGTAGGAGGAGATACTACCCGAAAATTTGGTGAAATAATAATAATAAAACTAGAAAGGCAGTTCCTGCAGAAACTGCCGAGTGTGTTGCGCCGGGTGCAGCCCCCGGCCTTGTGCCATCAGGGACCGAGTATAATTGTCGACAGCTGACTGTAGTCATTGTAGTCACTTCAAGGGGTGACATGTTTTACCTCAGATTGCACCTGGGACCAAGCCTGCCAATTGTCGTGGTCATAAATCACTAACTTACCTGAGTTACGGTCATTGCCCCTGCCAGGGCATGGGCATCACATGTCACCCTCAGATTTCACCTGGGACCAAGATGCCTTAATTTTATGGCCGTAGGACGAAACTGGACTGCCTTTTACGGTCATTGGCCCGCCAAGGGCCCCAGTTTCCTGGCCTGGGGTCTACAAGGGCCCCAGGGCATCACATGTCACCTCAGATAGCATGCAGCACCAAGCTTGGCGAATTTCGTGGTCATCATCAATAACTGACTAAGCCCTGGTCAATGGCCCTGCTAGGGGCCCCAGTGCCCTTCTGGGGTTCACAGGGGCCCCATGGGCCTGACATTTCAACACCTCAGATTCACGCAGGACCAAGTCCTGCCGAACTTTCGTGTCCTCAATCAATAACTGACTGCTTACGGTCATTGGCCCACCAGCCCAATTGTCCTGCTGGGGTTCCACCGGGGCCCCTTGGCAACACATGTCACCCTCAGTTGCACCCTGGACGCAGCCTGCCGAATGTTGTTGGGGCCGTAGGTCGAAAACTGACTGAGTTTTTTCAGTCATTGGCCCGCCAGGGGCCCCAGTGCCCTGCTGGGGTCCACAAGGGCCCCTTGGGCATCACATGTCACCTCAGATTGCACCCTGGACCAAGCCTGCCGAATTTTGGGGCCGTAGGTCGAAAACTGACTGAGTTTCGGTCATTGGCCCGCCAGGGGCCCCAGTGCCCTGCTGGGGTCCACAAGGGCCCCATGGGCATCACATGTCCCCTCAGATAGCACCCGGGACCAAGCCTGCCAAATTTTGTGGTCATAAATCAATAACTGACTGAGTTACAGTCATTGTTCCACCACTGGCCCAAGTGCCCTGCTGGGGTCCACAGGGGCCCCATGGGCATCACATGTCACCTCAGATTTCACCTGGGACGAAGCCTGCCACATTTTGTGGCCATAGGTCGAAAACTGACTAAGTTACGGTCATTGGCCCGTTAGGAGCCCCAGTGCCCAGCCGGGGTCCACAGGCTCACCATGGGCATCACATGTCACTTTAAATTTCACCTGGGACAAAGCCTGCCAAATTATGTGGCCGTAGGTCGAGAACTGACCGAGTTTTACTCATTGGCCCGCTTGGGGCCCCAGTGCCCAGGCGGGGTTCTCTGGGGCGTTATGGGCGTCACATGTCACCTCAGATTGCACCTGGGACCAAGGCTGCAGAATGTTGTGGCCATAGGTCAATAACTGACTGAATTACAGTCATTGGCCCGCCAGAGGCCCCAGTGTCCAGCCGAGGTCCTCATGGGCCCCATGGGCATCACATGTCACTTTAGATTGCACCCGGGACTAAGCCTGCCAAATGTCATGGCTGTAGGGCGAAAACTGTCCTGCCAGGTACCTTTTTGCCGTCTGTAGTAGTATGCAAACAATGTAAGTTCGTACTCCAGAGTTAGGAAATATGCAAGTCCGAAGTTGGCGTACTTGATATTAAGAAACGGCCGTAGTGTCATCTTTAGTGCATTAAATATTAATCTGTATATATTATTTTTTCATGCCGATTTAGTAAAGGCATGTAGTAATTGTCATGTAATGCGATTTCCATAAGAGCTGTCTGGCCCTTTAAGAGTGTAGGAGGGAGCTAGTGTGTAGTGAACAGTACTGAATTGACCGTTTCCGGCCGTGGCGGCCATGTTTTTTTCTGTGCTCGTGTGGATTACAAGTGATGTTTAACCCGACTTAAAGGTTTGGACTGTTGAATTAATTACAATATTTTACAGTAATGATCAAGCCTTCATATTAAACATATTGATGCAAATCTAAGTTCAAAGAATCCGTCTTTCATTGCCATGTGCTCTCCGTGTATGGGCGTGGCCTGCGTGTGTGTGTGAATCGAACAGAAGGGAGCCACTTTTGTGCTGTGCCTTCTTTCATGTGAGAGCTCTCAAACAAACGGTCATAACTGGAGAACTAATTTGTTGAACGACGAGATATTTGGATGTTTCGTCAAGGGGAAGTATGTCTACCATGAGAAATTTTAATGGAGTTTCTAGGTGAAAGTATAATGATTTTACACACGTTTGTTCCGCGAAATGACTGAGAGAAAGCGATGCCATCTTTTGATGAGTTATGAAGGGGAAGTATCTCTACCATTTGAAGTTTAAATGGAGTTTCTAGATGAAAGTATAATGATTTTAGACATGTTTGTTCAGTGAAAAAGTGAATTAATGAAAATCCCTAAAATCTCAGTTTCAAGCGGTTTTAGACCTCTCAAAGAAATGGTCATAACTCGAAAAATATGTAACCAATCAATTATCTGAAAAGTTTGTTTGAGAGAGGTCCCCTTGCGGGATGCTACTATAGAAGATGATGTGGATTGACGAAAAAGCCTAAAAGTTATGACAGGTTAAACACAAATGAAACTTTGAAAAAAGGCTCCTCGCAGTTCCGAAAATTAACATGGCTGTGAATGAGGGAAATTTTAGTCCCTAGTCCCGAGCAAATCGTCATAACTCGAAAAGTTATTTGTATAGCGATGCAATCTTTTGAGGAATTATGAAAGGGAAGTATCTCTACCATTTGCAGTTTAAATGGAGTTTCTAGGTGAAAGTATCAGGATGTTAGAGAAGTTTGTTCAGTGAAAAAGTGAATTAATCGATTTTCCTTGAAATCTAGAGTGCACACACTATCTTGTGCCATATTCAATGAATGGAGTGATTTTTAAAGAGTGATAGAAAGTTATCAAAGAGTGTTATCTTTCCGAAAGTTGAGATGATGGGTGTCTGTGAGCCCAGGTCCCACCATGCCGAGTTTGGTGTTTGTAGCCCCAAAGTTGACCGAGTTACGGCAGTTTTAAAAAAATCCCATTCAAGTGAATGGGACTTTTTTTAACACAAATGCGAGTGTAGCATGCGAATGCAACAACATTTCTCTTAGCTTTGAACAAGCACACTTCTCCGGAACATGCCGGACGTTTTGGTGTTTGTCCCGTGTCGATATCTCGACAACTGTAGGAGGAAATACGTACCGAAAATCAGGTGGAAAACTAGAAATCGAAGAACAATAGTGTGTTGCTTGCGCAACACACTAATAATATTTGGAAGAACAATAGTGTGTTGCTTGCGCAACACACTAACTAGAAAGTGCAGTTCCTGCAGAAACTGCGAGTGTGTTGTGGCGGTGCGTGCCCCCGGCGACGTGCATCAGGGACCGAGTATGTAGGTCGAAAGCCGACTGTAGTCATTGTAGTTACCTCAGGGTATGACATGTTACCTCAGATTGCACCTGGGACCAAGCCTGCCAAATTTCGTGGCCGTCGGTCGAAAACTGACTGAGTTGCGGTCATTGGCCCCGTTAGGAGCCCTAGTGCCCAGCCATGGTCGTCATTGACCCCATGGGCATCACAAGTCCTGTCAGATTGCACCCGGGACCAAGCCTGCCGAATTTTGTGGTCGCAGGTCGAACAATGACTGAGTTACGGTCATTGGGCCGCCAGGGGCCCTAGTGCCCTGCTGGGGTCCAGAGGGGCCCCATGGGCATCACATGTCACCTCAGATAGCACACATGACCAAGCCTGCCAAATTTCGTGGTCATAAATCAATAACTGACTGACTTACGGTCATTGGCCCGCTAGGGGCCCCAATGCCCTGCCGGGTCCACAGTGCGCGCCCATGGGCATCACGTTCACCGCAGATTTTCCCTGAACCAAGCCTGCCTAATTTTGTGTCATAGTCGAAAACTGACTGAGTTACGGTCCCATTGGGCCCGCTAGGGCCCCAATGCTCCTGCCGGTCCACAGTGGCCCCAGGGCATCACATTGTCACCTCAGATTTCACCCGAGACCAAGCCGGCCTAATGGTGTGGTCATAGGGCGAACGGGACTGATTTACGTCATTGGCCCGCCAGGGCCCCTGTGCCCACGGGGTGCACAAGGGCCCCAGGGGCAGCACATGTCCACCTCAATAGCACCCGGGACCAAGCCTGCTGTATTTTGTGGCAATAGTTTGAAAAATGACTGAGTTGCTGTTTTTGGCCGTCATGGGGCCTCAGTACCCAGCCGTGGTCCACAGGGGTCCCATGGGCATGACATGTGACCTTAGATTGCACCCGGGACCAAGCCAGCCAAATGTCATGGCTGTACTGCGAAACCTGTCCTGCCAAGGGCCTCTGTGCCCTCTGTGGTTCTTTGCAAACAATGTAAGTTCCTACTCCAGAGATAGGAAGTATGCATGTCCGAAGGTGGCATACTTGGTATAGAGAAACGGCCGTAGTGTCATCTTTACTGCATTAAATATTAATCTCTAAATATTATTATTTGATGCCAATTTAGTAAAGGCATGTAGTAATTGTCATGTAATGCGATTTTCATAAGAGCTGTCTGGCCTTTTAAGAGTGTAGGAGGGAGCTAGTGTGTAGTGAACAGTGTTGAATTGACCGTTTCCGGCTGTGCCGGCCATGTTTTACTCTGTGCTCGTGTGGATTACAAGTGATGTTTAACCCGACTTAAAGGTTTGGACTGTTGAATTAATTACAGTGTTTTACAGTAATGATCAAGCCTTCGTATTAAACATATTCATGCAAATCTAACTTCAAAGAATCCGTTTTTCATCACGATCTGCTCTCCGTGTGTGGGCGTGGCCTGAGTGTGTGTGTGAACCGAACCGAACAGAGCGTAGCCCCGTCTGTGCTTTGCCTTCTTTCATGTCACTGCTGTGGAACAAACGGTCATAACTGGAGAACTAATTTGTTGAACGACGAGATATTTGGATGTGTGATGAAGGAGAACTATGTCTGCCATTTGAAATTTAAATGGAGTTCGTAGGTGAAAGTATAATGATTTTACACACGTTTGTTCCGTGAAAAGTCAGTGTAGAAAGTGACTTTCAACCGATTTTGGACCTCTCAAACAAATGGTCATAACTCCAAAAATATGTCAATATGCAAATCAATCAATCAATGCAATCAATCAAAGTTTGTGTGAGAGAGGACCCCTTGCAGATCGCTCTGATGTAAGATGATGTGGATTGACGAAAATGTCAAAGTTATGACAGGTTAAACACAAAGGAAACTTTGAAAAAAGGCACCTCTCCTTTCCCAAATTTGACATGGCTGTGAATGAGGGAAATTTCAGTCCCTAGTCTCGAACAAATCGTCATAACTGGAAAAGTAATTTGTTTAGTGATGCCATCTTTTGATGAGTTATGAAGGGGAAGTATCTGTACCATTTGCAGTTTAAATGGCGTTTCTAGGTGAAAGTGTCAGGATTTTAGAAACGTTTGTTCAGTGAAAAAGTGAATTAAACGATTTTCCCTGAAATCTAGAGTGCACACTCTAGCTTCTCCCTATTCCATGAATGGAGTGATTTTTAAAGAGTGATAGAAAGTGTTCAAAGAGTACAATCTGTGCGAAGCTTGACTTGAGAGGTCTCGGTCAGCCCAGGTCCGACCATGCTGAGTTGCGTGTTTCTAGCTCCAAAATTGACCGAGTTACGGCAGTTTTTAAAAAAACCCCATGCAAGTGAATGGGACTTTTTTTCGCACAAATGCGAGTGTAGCATGCGAATGCAACAACATTTGTCTTAGCTATGAAGAAGCACATTTCTCCAGAACATGCCGGATGTTTTGGTGTTTGTCCGGTGTCGATATCTCGAAAACTGTAGGAGGAGATATGAACCGAAAATCAGGTGAAATAATAAAAATAATAATAACTAGAAGGTGCAGTTCTTGCAGAAACTGCGAGTGTGTTGCGGCGGTGCGTCCCCCTGCGACGTTTATCAGTGACCGAGTATGTAGGATGAAAGCCGTCTGTAGTCATTGTAGTCACCTCAGGGTGCACACGGGACCAATCCTGCTGAACTACAAAACGTTGGGTCTAAAACTAACTGACATACATTTAATGACTTTCCAGAGGCCCCAATGACCCGTCGGGGACCTCAAGGACAGCAAAAGCATGACATGGCACCTCAGATTGCATCCGGTATGAAGCCTGCCGAATTTTGTGGCCAAAGGTCGATAACTGACTGAGTTACGGTCTTTGGTCCGCCAGGGTCCCCAGTGAACTGCTGGGGTCCACAGGGGCCCCATGGGCATCACATCTCACCTCAGATAGCACCCGGGACCAAGCCTGCCATATTTCGTGGTCATAAATCAACAGCTGACTGAGTTACGGTCATTGGCCCACCCAGGGGCCCCAGTGCCCACCCGGGGTCTACAGGGGCCCCATGTGCGTCACATATCACCTCAGATTGCTCCCGGGATCAAGCTTGCCGAGTTTCGTGGCCGTAGGTCGAAAACTGGCTGAGTTACAGTCATTGGCCCACCCAGGGGCTTCAGTGCCCATCCGGGGTCCACAGGGGCCCTATGGGCATCACATCTCACCTCAGATTGCACACGGGACCAAGCCTGCCAAATTTTGTGGCCGTAGGTCAAAAATTGACTGATTTACGGTCATTGGCCCACCAGTGGCCCCAGTGCCCAGTCCACAGTTGCCGCATGGGCATCAGATGTCATCTCAGATTCCACCCAGGACCAAGCCTGCCGAATTTCGTGACAATAGGTCAAAAACTGACTGACTTACGGTCATTGGCCCGCCAAGAGCCCCAGTGCCCTGCTGGGGTCCACAGGGTACTCATGGGCATCACTTGTCACCTCAGATTGCACCCGGGACCAAGCCTGCCGAATCATTTTATTTGATGATAACAGGCATAATTAGATCATCAGTCGTGTATTGCACACTCACATGTAAGTAGTGCTCACAATTGGTGAGGTCTGGAAATGGTGAAACAAGACAACGGATTGTTAGACACTAAGTCTTCTTCACTGATTTTTTCAATTTTAGAGGCCATTGTGTTATATGATGCCCCATGAGCACTGTTGTGTCTATATGTTTTGGATATGATACATCAAATCCATGCGCACTTGCTGGACAACAGCATGCTTAGTGTTCCCTTACCTCTTGCTTTACAAATTAAGCACTGTGGTAGGGCCCAAGAAGGACAGAAAGACACGGCATATATGCATGAAGTGCAAGAAATGCATATGCAGCCCTCATTCGGTACAACTCTGGCATTCATGTGTTGTATAAGCTGGCATGTACAGACTGTGTGTTCAATAGTCTGATGTGTTGTGTAGACTGATATCGACAGATATAGATCTGTTCGATGGGATGTGTTCAGTTTCTTATTACCATTTCATTTAGAGTTGTTCGAAATACACATATTTGTACCTGTATGTTGTTATTGATTTGTCCTCTTTTTTATTACATTTTATCAAAAACAAATAACACTATTTAGAAATATGATCTAACATGTTTGGTAACTATTAAGCATAGGTAAACAGTAACTATTAAGCATATATGCTCTTTATTGCTTGTAATTGGGATGAAGTAAAAACATCTGGTATTTTTACATAAATTACAAGTTTATTAATTAAAAAACACAATGCAGTGGGTCCACCAGACCCACAAACACTTGCACATGAACATTTGAACAAAACATAATGGTTTCATTTAATTAAATAATTTTGATGATATTGCCAATATGACTCCACCCTTACAAGCGATCGTTGCCTCTGTTGGTAAAATTTCAAGCAGACTTCCAGCGTCTCCAGTCCAAACACTGGGTAGAATGGACAGTTCCTCCATATCCGCAGTAAGGACCTTTGTACCGTCCTTTGCCATGGATAAGCCCACGGTCTCCACCTCCCGTGTAGTGGGTGCATCTTCTGAAGTCTGTGAATAAAGACATTATTATTAGTAGTACTACTACATTAGTCCCAGACTTCCATTTTTAGTTTAGAAATGAAAAAAGGAAAATGTACAAACATAGACTACTGTTCCACTTTAGAGCAATCGGAACATTTTGGATAAAATGTTTTATTCATTTAAGATTTAATGCTTTCAGTATGGTGGCATTAAATGAATTAATCTGACATCTGTATATATACAGTTTGAAATATTTACAAAGTAAGATTCATATGGATTATTTTATTGAATTCTCAATGAAAATAAATGAACGCATCCTCTGCAAGGAATACACTTCTGCTCATTTTAATGCACTATTGCTATTTATTTATTGAATTTAACATATAGATGTTTGTCTGTGTGGACTGTGATGGACTGGTAAGCTGTCCATTTCATTTTCATGCCCTGGAATATTCCAGCATCCACTATGACCCTAGTTTGGATAAGTGAATGAATTTATACAAAAGTAATGTCACATTTATAATACTTTGTTTTTTTCCTAACCAAACCTGTATTTAAAACATAAAAACTGTGCAAGAAGCTCAGTAGAGGAATGACATTTTTAAATGTACCCTATGTCAATGTCATGCATAATTTTCTTAATACCTTTTAGATTTACACACATTCGAAGTAAAACAACACATTATTTAACAACTCAAACATTACCAAGACGTATACAATAGCTAGTCTTATATATATATATATATATATATATATATATATATATATATATATATATATATATATATATATATATACTGTTTAGTAGCATTCAAACCAGAACTCATACCTTGACAAGTGTATAGACGGTCGAATTGAATCGTTCAATTGTTCCTCCCCTTCTCACAGCCCGCAGGTGTGTTATTTCTAACACATCTGATAGGGTGATGTCACACACTGCAGAATCTCTCCAGAGCTTGACAGTGAGATGGTTTCCATTAATTGAGATGCCTACTTCCCTCACTGGAATGTCTCCGTCCCTGGATGGCTGCAGTCGTGTTGTACTCAACTAAAAGACAAATCACAGGACAATTTCATAAAACACTAGCATAGAGAACCTAGCCAACTGACTTGTTCTAACTGTGAAATCCTATTACAGTAGTACCACAGTGAAATTCAATGAGCTATTTAGAATTACCCATTCTGTCACTACTGTTTATAAAGACAGACTGCATGGCCTTTAGGGGCTGTATTTTATACATCTGTCGCAACAGGACTAAATGAAAAACCTGAATTCAACAATTAAGAGATGTGTCCCAATACTTTTTTCTGTATAGTGTATCTTGCTGTTTTAGTATTTTTAATTGAAATAAAATTGATAGATCAGTTTAAGCTATTTTATTATAAAATAGTTAACATGAGAAACAAATGTATTTGGCACTGTGTTTCAAAATGTTAATTACTAATCAAAGCCAAACTGACAAACTACACATAGTTCCTCAGTACATCATTAAAAACTGTAATGTAAAAGTATGTTGCTAAATAAAAATGAACAGAATAGCTTAAAGGTATGCATATCCTAACAATATGAACAATGAGATAACATATTAATACTCACATGTACCACCTTCCCTGTTATGGTACAGTATTCAACTGTGGACTGCAGGTAGTTGGGGGAGGGAGGGTGGAAGTCATGGTTTTCTAGCTCAGTTGAAATTGTTATATTAGCTGTCCTATAAATTGCAGTTGTTGGTGTTATAAACAACTGTACATTGCCAAATCTTTCTGATCTGTGATAATTTTTTATTTAATAACACTGGCCTTCCAAAAGTTTATTACATAACTCATCTTTTAGCTGAGCAGTGAAACAGCTTTTGGCATCACTCAAAGCACACGTTGCCACTAATTTTGAAGACTTAACTGCCACCATGCCGTCCACCTCATCATAACTGATGGCTCTCTGGCTGGTGTTCTTCACCACACACTTTACCCTGATGGGTGCTGCCCGGGACTGTAGTAATGCCATCTTGGAAAAGATGTTATAAAAAGATGCATACAATTAGGCATTCATGCAGACAAACAGGTGTGTGTAAAATATTATATCAATATTTATTTCACGAATAAAACAGAATCAGAAACATCATCCAATTCAAAATGCTACTCTGCATTTTCTTGGTTGCTATAAGAGTACTGCTAACCAATCAAACTTTCTCATTAGAATGACTTCTGTACAGGGTTTGATAATGTGACAAAAGGACAAAAGGACAACATATTTGACCAGTCAGATTGATGATTTTCACTTCTGGGCATCCTGAAGAAGTGCTACAACTTCCTCATTCATAAATAAATATCACTGTCTGTGCGCATGCTAATTTGGCTAGATAACAGCACCTTGCAAGGAAATTTGCAATAATCAAGCAAAGTCAACTAAATCTACATACAAATTAATAGACCATTTTCTGTCAAAGGAGCCAAGGGTGGACTTTATCTTCAAATCAACCTAACAGACAGGTGAGTTTAGCGTTTAGCTGCTTAATGATTTGGCTGTCCTGGCATACTGTATAAATAAGTGGTCCTATTTTGTTGAATGACTGTACTTGTAGGATTTGTGGATTATTTTCGGACACATTACACAGAAAATTACACACACTGTTTTGCTGTTTTGTAAATGTTAATTTTGTGATTTGTAGTCTGCGTCGTTGATTACTATTTTGATTCCAGAACACAATTTAAAGTCAAGTTTAATTGGCAAAATTAAGATGCATTAACAATTAAATAACCAAGTTCTTCATTTTTTTGAGTATATACTTCGTTTCAGTCTTCAAAAAAGTGCCGTTTAGTGTGTGCTTGGTTTGATTCCAGGGTTGCCAGATCCCACGTGATAATCCCGTCCCACGTCTATGTAAAGAAGCTTAAAATAAATGATTTAAGAATAATCGGACTTGGAAACCATTGATTTCTGGCCTCATGTTTAACCATGCTGTATCATAGTGTTTGATGTTTTTAGTGTTTTTTTTTTACAATAAAAATAAACTCTTTATGTAGTTATCACTTTAATAGATGTATTGTAACTAACAACATCGTATATATATATTTTTATATATTTTTTTACATATTTACTGCGCCATTTGTTTGGCTAAAGCTCAAATCTATTTCCACCCACTATCTAGTGCGCTACAGTGCCAATGTAGTCTGCTCCAAGTAGTGCACATGGCACAAAGGGAGCACAAGGGGGCACAAATTGGGGACTCGCGGCCTTCATTTGTACCCTCTGTACTTTCAATAGCACAGTGTAGCGCAGTGATCCGTAAGAAAAACTAAGGTTTACGCGGACTGAGACAACCCTAATTATAATACCTTACTAATATTTCATTTATACTAGCATTATACTTGAGCCTAGACATAGAGGATTTAACAAGGTATCTAATAATTATTATTTTTTCTCTTTATTTTTTTTGCAAACTGGTCTGAATCTATTATGCAGTCAAGGCTTGGCATCTCTAAAGTAGTGGTATTACATAGCTTAACAGGAAAATATATCAAAACCTATACATTTGTAATTAAATTGGAGTAATTACTTAAGTGTATGATGAAAAATATACAGTTAATAAATTCTTTCATAAAAACTTACCTCTTCTCAAGTGAAAATGTCCTTCACAGGCTGGGTGAACTACTGAAATAACTCCAACTGACCTTACTAACCTTTCTGACCTGAATATATATTTGCTAATGCAGCCAATTTAATCCTATGAACATGGTGTTAAAAACATGAACGAAGCCTATTGGCATAACAGGCCTGTGATGTCACCGTTGCCAAGCTAGGTAGCAACGTGGGCTCAGCTTGGTAACGTTTAATCCAATAAGCATGGTGTTGAAAAACTTGAACTAAACCTATTGGCCTAAAGAGCCCTACTATGTCACCGTTGCCAGGCTGGGTATAAACTTGGGCTCAGCTTGGTAGCATTTAAGCCAATAAGCCCACTGTTAAAACATGGACTAAGCCTATTGGTGTAAACAGTTTTGAGGTCAGCATAACCAGGCTGAGTCTGAAAACAGCTTGGTAATGCTTAACCTATCAAGTATGATGATTACAACTGTGAAACCTATTGAAATAGTTCCCTTATGCCAGGGTTAAGGCTGAGTAAAATTTTGAACAATGGCTATGAGCAAGTTTGGGTTTATGGACACTTTATTATTAGAATGATTTTGCTGACATAATACCTATGAATAATTTCTGACTTAGAGTTGTCGCTATGTTGTGAATGTTGACTGTGAAATGAACCGGATGCCAAATTTTCTGATATCAAATCCGCTAGAGACGAGTCAGTTACGAACGAACCGACTCTATTACGTGAAATATATGGAAGCCGTTTCTCGCTTGAGAGCCGTTTTCTGTCTTTATTAGCGTGATCTTTTTGACACACTTCTCCCCACAGACACGCATTTACATGGTCCTTTGGGAAGAAAAGATTCGGCTCGTATTGCTGACTTGAGCCAAATGATTCGACTCACAAGCAGGAACCGGATTTCGATTCACTAAAGTCAGTGTGTTTGTAGTGGTGACACCAGAAAAGTTGTAGTCCAATCAGAACGGTGATAACGTGAAAATCCGCCTGGTGATAGTGACATCAGGGAACTGTGTAGACCAATCAATGCTTCATTTACAAAACAGCTTATCTGATTGGCTATGTGTTTGGCGGGCAATGGGGTTGCGTTGTTGAGAGAAACGGTCACTCCCTGAGAGATATTTCTGTGAGGATTTTCGCAGAGAAGGAACACGTCTCGAGTAAGTACTACTTTTTTTTTATGAAAACCTGAGTAAAACACCACAATAAAAGCCAAATATGATTACATTTATTTAGGCTGAATTTTGAATACTTTACTTAAATAAGTCATAGTACTCTCCACTTTGTTAGAAGTCTAGACAGATATAAGGAACCTTTTTATAGCTCAGAGGGCCATACGTATGAAGTTTTTTGAGGTGTTTTGTGTATTTTATGTTTTTTGGTAGTGTTAAAATCTGCTGCCACAAGTAGGTCGGTAAATGTGACATTTAGCAGGTGAAAACAGGCCTGGTAAATGATTGATAATTATTGTATAAAACGGAGTTTTTATGTTACCCAAATACTTCTTAAAGATGGTATGAACACTTTTTAGTCAAAGTAAAGTATATCTACGTCGCAAAATTGAAAAATACTTTAATCCTTACTTTATTCGCTGAAATATTGGCTTGAACGTAATGAACGCACTACCGTAATACCGCTAAAAAAGAGCTCACTCCATGTAGGTGAGAACAGCAGAGCGTGAGCGGGGCCGCGGCTCAGTAATCCTCCAGCTAATGAATCAAACTTAAAATGAGGAGAACTACTGATAAAAGTTTGGCTGCACCGAAACAGAAAAGGTAGCGGCATCTATGTAAATGTGGTTCAGGAGCTCGTCAGTAGTGTTATTTGTATCTGTTTATTTCAATTACTTTAGATAAATCTAGTCATGTACAGCCAGTGAAAGAACCATATGTGGCTCGTGTGTTCCCGAACCCGCAGATAAGGCTTAGTAACTAATTCCTCAAATCTCTCAGATGCTTATGATAATTTAGCTTTAACGTTTTAACAGTTAAAGACCTCAGTGGCATTGCTTTGTTTATGTGCTGACTTTCATTTATTATTCTGAACATACCCATTCAGGATAAAAATTAGTTTTACACGAGGAATGTTGTTTTTTATTTATTTTGTTTTGATAATTCTGTATACATGAGCAGATTAGATAATCTATTTAATCTATAAGACCATTATGATTAGTATTAGTACATTATTATGTTTGTTTATGTGAGTTCGGAGTCATTTTCAATTTGCTTCTGCTTCCAGCTAGTCAGTAATGTGATGATTTTCATATTATCAGTGAGGTTTGTTGATTGATTGATTTGATTGATTTGTTTTTTTTGGTTTAGGTGAGCATATTTTGGGTCACATTGCAGATTTAGGTGTCTCCTGGTTCCAGCTAGTTAGTAAGTGATAGTTAAATTGTTTATAAATATGTACAGTTTAAACTTGTTTTCTCGCCCACAACTGTTTCATGGCTATTTTTGGTGAGAGGTTACAAAAATAAACAAAGTGACATTCATACCTGATGCTGACATAATGTGTTTTACTGAGCAACACATTTACAGCTTCTATTAATTTACACAAATTTAAGAAATCGTACATGACTGACGATTGTCTATGTGTCACGAAGCACATGAAGTCCAGTTAGTGATGAATAACAGGCAGGGGCTGTTATCTGACATTGCAAGTTCTGATTGTTCAAAACAGTGTGTCAATCACGTGTCGTATGCTTTAGATCAACTTAAAGGCTGCCAATTCTAAATTTCTGCCATTTCTTTGTGTTGTGATCATGTGAAACCAAGTTGGTCACTGAATCTGACTGCTACAGGCTTGAATAGGATTAAAGTAATTAGCATGGTAATAACCATCAGCCAAACAATTAAGTATAAGACCATATAATTTTAAGTTGGTTTTATAATCAGTATCAAACCTGCCACTAGGCTCAGTTATTCGTAAACATGGCATTAATTTCCACTGCTATGCAGATGATACACAGCTGTACATATCAGCCAAACCTAATGACAGCCTTACAATCAACAAAATCGAGGACTGTGTAAAGGAAATAAAAGCTTGGATTTTTTTTTTTTCTCTTACTTAACTTAGATAAACTGAGGTGCATTAGTGGGACCCAAGGCTGTGAGAGACAGGTTGGCTACATCTATCCTAAATCTAGATGGCTGCCCAGTATTGCCCAGTCCATCTGTAAAAAACTTAGGTGTCACATTTGATTCAGATCTGTCCTTTGATGCACACATTAGCAGCATCCCTCGAATTGCTTTCTTTCAATTACGTAATATCGCTAAACTTAGAAATATCCTCTCTTTTAATGATGCAGAAAAACTTGTATTTATAACCTCAAGGTTGGATTACTGTAACGCCTTACTTACTGGATGCTCTAGTAAATCTATAAATAAACTTCAGTTAGTTCAGAACGCAGCTGCCCGAGTGCTAACTCTAACTAGAAAATTTGATCATATCACTCCTGTTCTATCATCACTGCACTGGTTACCAGTCAAATTCCGCATTGATTACAAAATACTTCTTATAACTTATAAAGCTCTACATGGCCTGGCACCACATTATCTGAGTGAACTCTTAGAGTATTACAATCCAACTCGTCTACTTCAGTCGCAGGATGCAGAACTTCTTTTAGTTCCTAAAATTAAAAAAGTCACAGCCGGGAGAAAAGCTCTCTCATACATGGCCCCCCAACTATGGAATAAACTTCCCACTTTCGTTCGAGACTCAGACACTCTCCAAAGTTTTAAGTCTAGGCTAAAGACATACTTATTTACACAGGTTTTTGACTAGATTTAGACCGGGATGCATGGCTTGGGTCACTGGGGCCGGAGTCTGCAGTCATGTCTGGCCTGCCTGCAGTCATGTCTGGCCTGCCTGCCTTGTCCGTTAGCCGGGAGTGTCGAGTGGGCGGTCTGGCTGAACTGGGCTTCGGTCCTCGTGATCTTGACTCGTGCATCCTTGCCTTAGACTAAGGGCAGAGCTGGGGGTTCATAGTCAAAGAGTCTTACGGTGATCAGAGACGTTGGGGTGCAGTCTTCTGCCTCCCGTGGGGTTGCCAGTGTCTCATGTGATTCCTCTTGGTTGTGTTTCCTACCAGTTCTCCTCTTTCTAGCTATGCTGCTATAGCTAATGCTGCCGGAGTCTCATGCTACACATGGCATCAGTGATTGACATGGCATCAGTGATTGTTAATAGATACTGTGCTCTTAATCAATAACTAATTGCATTTTCTGTTTTCTCTCCGAGCTGTGTTCGCGGCAGTTCGCCCACACCTTTGGTCATCTAGATGGAGCTCCATTGTGTCATAAATTCACATTTATTCACCATGACTCCATGCCTTTATTTCGCTTTTAGATTTATCATCATACCTCGGGCCACTTAATGTCGATGTGAATACTTCACATTTTATTCGAACTTTGACTCCATGACTGTAGTTTCGCTCTTAGATTTATCATCATACCCGGGCCACTTAATGTCGATGTGAATACTTCACATTTTATTCGAACTTTGACTCCATGACTTTAGTAAGTAAAGTAAAAAAACGTAATTCCCTTACGTTTCTTGTTCTGCACCATGAGCAAAATGAATTAAACACACTTGATCTGGATAATGTTTTAGTGAGAGGTGATGCAGTGTATTCCACAGTGAAACAAACACAGCTGTCTGAAGGGAACATACCTGTTGAATTTTGATGAGTTGCCAGTGACAATTCATAGTAATTTGAACAGTTACAGTGTTGTTAAAAAGCCCCAGCGGTTTGGCTTTTTAAAATGTGACGCTCCAGAAGGAATGGAAGAGTATGTACATCTGGAAAATGCCCTCTCATGTCTCACAGGTGATGAAACTGATGCGCTGTTGCTTGTTGGAGGTCTGTGCATTGCTGTATTCCGAGACCGAGCAGGTAGATAGGTTTTTTTTTATCGTCACTGTTGAAGCCCTGATGGATTGATTGGTGAAAACAACACAGGTACAGCTGTGATGCTTACTTTTGTGAATTTATCTGACATGACTAAAAGACTGTTCACATTGTACCAGACATGTCTTAGACTGCAAGACGATCAGCAGTACGATCTCATGCCTGTGACTTTTCTAAAAATAGATACAGTTATTACTACAAAGGCTAACATAACAACCTCTAATGATGTAGAAATGACGGATTCATGCACAGTCCTCTCTGACCTCAGCAAATCTGTGGAGCAGTGCAGCAGTAAATTTAACAAAAGACGCAGAAAGAAAGTGTATTTTAACAAAAAGAGACAATCCAAGAAGCAAGTGTCATATCCAATCAGAAAGAAGCAAGAATGGACCTTTAACTAAGAAGGTAAAATATGCTACTAACCCTGAGTTTAGAGAAAAGGTCAAACAAAATAACCGAATGTATTATAATAAAAATGTAAATTACAAACTTGCAAAGCAACAGACCCCAAGATCTAATTATCTAACTAATGTAACGTACAAAGAGTACAAAAAACAGGTACTTAACACTAACAATCGGGCGTTTCCGTCAGACACATTCAGTCACATTAAAACACACGCTATGAGTGTTTTTAAAATAAAAAATAATGTTCACACACAGAAAATAAGGCACACACATAACAGAAATCACACATAAACAACAAAATGAAATAGACCATCGGGTCGCATGTTGCACCGGCCAGCATCCCCCCACCTCCCAAGCCCCAAACTCTAAATATCAACAATACGTTCTCGCAGCTATGGGTGGAGAAGCTTTAAAATATTCTTATTTACAAAAGGGGGTGTGTCAGAAAAAGTCTGGGAACTACTGGTTTATGGTATGTGAGAAAGCTCGGCAAGGTGGTCTTGTAGAAGTGGAGATGGGAAGGTGAGCAACACTTCTGCATCCCAACCGCATGTAGCTGAGAGGTGTAGTGGAAGGCCCTCTGCACTGTAGGGTTCCTGGATGGAGCAGGGGTGAAATGGCCAGGCAAGAGCTCACTTGGATGTTCTGCATTGATGAATGTTGATCAGTCAGAATGGTGTCTTCCAGTACAGAGAAGCTGCTGCTCGTATGGACTTTTTGTGGTACCAGTGGTGGTGGTGCGCAGAGCGCCTACCAATATGCAACCCTACCTGCAAAGGACCATAGCTCAGCCTGGGCCGGCATGGAGCAGCACAACCTCCCTAGCCTTAGATTTAGCAGTAAGTGTGAGTGCTCCCAATCACGCCGGGGCTGGTGCTGCTTGTTCTAGACATCTGTAGCAGCTGCCCAGGGGGTCTAACCTCTCTAATTGAGGAGATCCATTATGCTGATGAAGCACAGAAATTTTACCCTCATGCTCACAGCTCTTCTGGCTCAGTTGCACACATCCATCACATTAAGCTAAAGAGCTAAGAGGTAAGTTAAAATAAATAAAATAAGCAAAACATAATTTATGGCAGTAAGTGCAGGGGCTCTGATGAATTAAACTCAAAATTTAGAAAAGCATAAGGAAAAGAGTAAACACTTCGTTAGCCTGTTCAAGTAAAAAACTAGTCTAAAAACAATTTGTCGTAGTGAAAATACTGCACAGACTGCACAGCACCAAACGAAAAGCACCTTCTCTGCCCCAAACAAATGAGCTACTGTCTGTGATGTCACATCTACCAGGTGGACTAACAAACTAGTTGTGTCTAATAGAGTGGACAGTGAGTGGGTACAGTGTTTAAAAACTCCAGCAGCATTTCTGTGTTTGATCTGCAAAAATGTAACATATGCATTAGAAATAAAACAAAAAGGACTTTCTGTTTAATGGGAAAATGCCCAACATCAGCATTCAAACAAAATATTGGATTTATTATTATTTTTTTAAATAACTAATCTAGGATGTAAGTAAATAATTATGGAGCTCTGTCATTACCTCCCATAAACGTAGTCTAAAATACAGTCTGCACATATACAAACATGGTTTCCACACCCTGAGAAAAACGATTCCCTACACATTTGTCTGACAAGGGCATGTGGACACCCACCCTTTTCTGCTGTGGAATATAGGTTCCTATTTTTAGAGCTGGTGTGTCCTGTGGCCATGAGCTCAGCAGACCAGTCATTTGGTGTACTCTTGCTAGCAGTCGGAGTGTGCGCGAGACAAAGGTGGATGTAGTCAGCAAGTTGGGAAGAAGTTGTGACAGTTGCAAACTTCAGGTGTTTTTTCCTTCAGACGGCATATATTTTGTGATTTATCAGGATCTGTTTCAAGGCACAGTCGGGCTTCTTCTTGAATCTTCTCTTTTTAAAGGGAGAACCACCCTGAGAAGACCTCGGACGGAGTTTAACTATCTAGATGACACTTTCTTTTTGCAAATAAGGGTAATGTTCAGATATTAATACTGTTAACAGCATAAAATCTAACCAGTCACACTTATGGATTGTCAATGATGTTGAAGAGAAGTTTGTGTATAAACGTAATTTAAATATTACAATTCATTTCATACCTTGATACTGAATTTCAAAAACTAAAAAGAGATAAGCTATTGTATATAAAACATATTTTGTAAAGTAACTTTTTGCTGGGAGGAAAGCACAAGAGGAGCAAAATCAGATCCCACCCACCAGAGGGTAATCACAAAGCAGAGCAGAGGAGTACTAAAGGAGATTTGTAATTAGAGGCATCTATAAAAAGAACTGGGCAGAGGGCGAGGCTGTGTTACAAGTGGAGGCACAGTGACTCTGAGACTGAGTAAGTGCTATTGAGAGCCAGAAGATTCTGTCCATGGATCCTTACGGAGGCCACTACCTGAACCGTGAAGCAGTACTGTCTGGATTAGGGGCTGCCCGCTTGTGCCAACTCATGCTGGGCTGCACCATCATGTCTCTGGTGGCCCACAGTGCAGGCTTCAGTGCAACATATGGCACCTACTGCATGTTTGTGTGGTGCTTCTGCTTTGCCATGACATTGGTGATATTTGTACTGGATGTTATACGCTTACATGGCTGTGTGCCCATTTCCTGGGACAATTTCACTGTGGCTTTTGCCATGCTGGCCACTCTGATGTACATTACAGCTTCTGTGGTGTATCCTGTTTACTTCTTCAACAATGAGTGCCCACCGGAGGGATGTGAAATCCGTGACTATCGTATTGCTGTGACTGTGTTCTCTAGCATCTGCTCTTTTGCATATTGTGCTGAAGTAATCCTCACACGAGCCAAACCAGGCCATGTCGTGGGTTACATGGCTACCATGTCAGGCCTCCTCAAGGTAATCCAGGCCTTCATTGCCTGCATCATCTTTGGAGCTTTGGCAAACGATAGTGAGTACAACCTTCATGTCCCCACACAATACTGTGTAGTAGTCTACAGTCTGTGCTTTACCATTACAGTGCTGGTGGTGGTCTTGACTGTATCAGGAAGAACTTCACTACTGAGACTACCCTTTGACCGCTTTGTGATTATCTATACATTCCTGGCAATGCTACTGTATATGAGTGCTGCTGTTGTGTGGCCTGTCTTTAGTTTTGATAAAAAGTATGGCACACCTGGACGACCAGATGACTGTCCCAGAGGGAAATGCCCATGGGATAGCAAGCTGGTAGTGGCTGTGTTCACCTTTGCCAACATGGTACTATACTTCATTGACCTGGTGTACTCCCAAAGGATTCGCTTTGTCTCACAGACTGCAGCCTAAAGTCCTTTTACTCTCAAGGAAATTGATAATCTCACTAGAACCATCAAAAAATTCTCTAATGACACCGAAGACAATAAGTATGTTCAAGACAGAAAATTATTGCACAATAAAAGTATTAAAGGTTGATCACTTCAAACTTCAAACGCAAAGCTGGAACTTGGACACAAAACTCACTACAGTTTTTGCATGGACGTAACTGCTGCAATATGACAGACCTTATCGGATGTTTGATTTCTCATATTATATTAAGATTTACATCATTGTTTGTAAGCAAAGCAAACTGACCAATATTTGAAATCTGGTATATTAATTAAGTAAACTTCTTGAACCGAGAGCTCTATTTACAAATTTAAGGAGGCCTATACCATCCAACCTTTCTTTCTTATACTTCCTTCCTACACATCCATATTTTTAAATATGGTATAGTTATGATGCTTTATCTGCCTATCATGCTAATAATATTATTTAATGTCTTAAGTCTTTTTGTTCAAGTAACATATTGTTAGATGGTATAATTTCACAAATTTACTTCATGTGGGTTTAAATCATTTTTCTACTTTCACTATTGAGAAATGCTTTACTTCAGATATACAACTTCTTCTGATTAACAGATAACTTTCCCACCTCTTCCATGCTGTAATCTTTATTATATTTACAATTATTTTCAGATTTATTTCGTTATTATACATCCTAAAATGTAGTGATGAAAACCTAGACTATTTGTTCTTTTTTATTTATCTTTTTTTATTATTATGAACATTCTTCCATGCAAATTTTTTTTCTTCCACTAGTACACTCATAGGACATTGTGTGAATAATTGAACCCCATTTGTTCCGAGCAGTCTCTTTAATTTCAATAATTTTTCAGCTTTGAGCATATGATGCAAAGAAAATAGACAAGCTTAAAATGTGTGGTTATAGTACTTATTTTGTGAAGTGTACAAGTAGGTGATGTGTAATGTTACATGTGAGAGAGAGAGAACTTTCCCGTGACTCTGGCAGTAATTAAGTGAATAAGTAAATGAATGAATGAATTAAATGAATAATGTGCTTCACTCTGGACAAGGCATATGCATGAACATGGTGTGTGATGAGTTTTAATGTTGGCTTGGTAACCTCAATGTGGGCTTATTGGGAATGGTGTATGAATTTGTATGGTGAGGGTGGACTTTTTCCTTTGAGCGACTGTTCTCCAAAATATCTGTATAGAGGCCTCACTGACAGCCTTTAATCTTTTTAGCATCTTTACCCATTAATTTTATGTTGGTTTTGAGTAATTTGAGTCCCCTGCCATGGAAGACATCCAGAAGTAGGCTAAAGTAACACCCAAAACATACTTATAAATAATGATGAAGGGTTTCATAAACATATTGCTTTCAACAGTCTGTATTCACAAATGGATAATTACCATCAGTTATTTATCTTCAGCTGCTGTTACATATACACACTATTTTACTATCAGTAATCAGAAGATATACTGAAAATGACACAAAAGCTAAATGTAACTTCAGTATGCTTAGTATTTAGTGTGTTTAACATTTGCTTTTCATCCTGTAAACACCTCCAAACTTCAGTCTTTCAAGTTGGCTGCATTTCTTACTTTTCACAATTTGCAGTTATGCAAAATATATTCGAAACAGTGTGCTTGGGGTCATTGCTGTACAATTGATTACTTTGCAGTTAATTCTTTTACAGAGGGTATTACATGATATTTTACAAAATGTTTGTGGTTATCGTCACTGAGCATTCCTCCTGAATCAAACACAAACAATCAGCTTAGTCAGTTTGTATTTTCAGGCTTTTTGTTGTAGACATGACTCCAGCTTGGTTCAGAAATATCTTTTTTAGTCATTTAGTCTTCAAGGAATCATATTACGCCACTAGTACTAATCTGATCACATTTGTTTATGATTTTAAATGACATTTGGAGATTTTCTGTAATTTTCTGTTAAATATATGTCCTCTGCTTTTTTCTTCCACATATTTTTGTGTCATTGTTTAATTGGGTTCTCCTTATCTCATTTTAGGATTTGTGTGAAAATCTGATGATGTTTAGGTCATATGCAGAAATATAGAAAAATCTAAAGAAATACACTGTACTGGAGCATACTCTCTGCAGACTGGGTAAATTATATTCTTGAATTTAAAGTTTGATTATGAATATTAACAGAAGTCAATTTAGGGACATATGTTAAAACATGGGATTAAATGTCAGTGGGGTTAAAAGTCATTCAGATTTTGCTCTCTTTCATGTGTCACAAGGAGGCGCATTGGAATGATCCTGTACCTCATCTGAGTAACTCCCCTTACTGCTTGAGTATGTTTGCAAAAATGTGTGATTTTGTTCTCGCAAGTGGAGGACTATGCATTAAGCATTATGCCAAAACTAAGCACTGGAACTGCTATTGCTGACTGCTCAGACCTGCACAAATCACTACATCGCAGCCTCAGAGGAAAGAAGAGCTGTTTATATTTGATGGCAACAACCAAGCTACAGTTGACAGAAAGCTCAAAACTACAAGTGCACATACGTTGAAATAATAGGTTGAAAGTGCATTCATGGTTGAAATAATAATTATTAAATAATACATTTATAATAATAGTTTATATACACAGAACATAAATAGAATAATTAAAACAGAGAATATTATAAATGCAAGAATATTTATATCATGGAGACTATAATAAATAAAATGTTGAATATAATAAAATAGTAATACATAATACTTAATAAAACTGAACTTAAATAGAATAAAACATAGAATATCATAAAATATAATAATAAAAAATGCAATAAAATAGAGAATATAAGAGAGTCTGGGCATTATTTATTCAAGTATAAATGCAGTCACTGAAGGTTCTCATGTCATCTAACAGGTAACAGTTTGGTGGCATGGCATCCTCAGTCAACAGGAATGGGGAGAGTGAGTTAGGGCACTCAAATGTGGCCTGGGTATGAGTGTTGGAACTAGTGTCAGAAGAGCTTCGAGTGAGGCCTGGGACATTTGCAGAAATAACAGCTCAGAGAATACGGAAACAGAATATGTAGTTAGGAATGTTATGCATGTTAAAAGAAGCATTAACTACAAACTGTCAATGGAAACCATGCAATATCAAAAAAATATGTTCGTTTTTCATTTAGCATTAGCTAATACTAACTAAATACTAACCCTTGTCGCAAACAAACTCCGACTAGGCATCAGCCTAGAGTTAAATACAATTCCCCGCGTCATTCAAGAGCTAGGGGCCTGCTTATATTCAGCCTGAAACAGGTGTAAGCACTCAGACCTAGAGCCCTAACTTCTTCCACGAACGACACGGTCCAAGTTCGCCCTAGTGGTGAGGAAAAGCATAACAGGTATAGGTCAGGGAGAATCCATGACATACTCCTCCCCACAGAGCCAGAGACGAAGTTAGGGCTCCTTTTAACGCTGCCTCCATCGGGGCGCATGACCATGTCCGGGGGTTTCCTCTTCGGGCACCTCCTGGGCACCAACATGGGTGCTGACGTAGACTGGACAGCCACTGGGAGAGTCACACGGGAACAAGGGACCTCCTGGCTAGTTCCACAAGAACATGCGGGCTCTTGGCAGGCCTCACAGGAACATGCGGGCTCTTGACAGGCCTCACTGGAACATGCAGCCTCTTGACAGGCCTCACTGGAACATGCAGCCTCTTGACAGGCCTTACTGGAACATGCAGCCTCTTGACAGGCCTTACTGGAACATGCGGCCCCTTGACAGGCCTCACTGGAACAAGCGGCGTCTTAACAGACGCATCTTAACAGGTTTGGACTGTTTAATTAATTACAATATTTTACAGTAATGATCAAGCCTTCGTATTAAAAATATTGATGCAAATGTAACTTCAAAGAATCCGTCTTTCATTGCAATCTGCTCTCCGTGTGTGGGCGTGGCCTGCGTGTGTGTGTGAAGCGAACAGAACAGAGCCCCATCTGTGGTCTGCCTTCTTTCATGTCGGAGCTCTCAAACAAACGGTCAAACAAAAGTAATTTGTTGAACGACGAGATATTTGGATGTGTCATGAAGGGCAAGCTTCTCTACCATTTGAAATTGAAATGTAGTTTCTAGGTGAAAGTATAATGATTTTACACACATTTGTTTGGCAAAAACAGTGAGTGAAAGTCCGTGTAGAAAGTAACTTTCAAGCGATTTTGGACCTCTCAAACAAATGGTCATAACTCAAAAAATATGTAACCAATCAATTATCTGCAAAGTTTGTCTGAGAGAGGACCCCTTGCTGATCTACGATATAAGATAATGTGGATTGACGAAAAAGCCTCAAAGTTATGACAGGTTAAACACAAATGAAACTTTGAAAAAAGGCGCCTTGCCGTTCCCAACTTTAACATGGCTGTGAATGAGGGACGTTTCAGTCCCTAGTCTAGAAAAAATCGTCATAACTGGAGAAAACATTTGTTTAGCGATGCAATCTTTTGATGAATTATGAAGGGCAAGTATCTCTACCATTTGCAGTTTAAATGGAGTTTCTAGATGAAAGCATCAGTGTTTTAGACTCGTTTGTTCAGTGAAAAAGTGAATTAATCGCTTTTGACTTCAAAGTAGAGTGCCATGCTCTAGCAGTGGCCATAAAGAATGAATGGAGTGATATTTAAAGAGTGATAGAAAGTGTTCAAAAAGTGCAATCTGTGCGAAACTTGACCGGAGGGGTGTTGGTGAACCCAGGTCCGACCATGCCGAGTTTAGAGTTTGTAGCTCAAAAATTGACCGAGTTACGGCAGTTTAAACACAAAATCCCATTCAAGTGAATGGGACGTTTTTTTTGCACAAATGCAAGCCTGCCAAATTTTGTGGCCGTAGGTCGAAAACCGACCGAATTACATTCATTGGCCCGCCAGGGCTCCCAGTGCCCAGTCGGGGGCCTCATGGACCCCATGGGCATCACATGTCACCTCAGATAGCACCCGGGACCAAGTCTGCTGAATTTTGTGGCCGTATATCGAAAACTGACCGAGTTACGGTCATTGGCCCGCCAGGGGCCCCACTGCCCATTCAGGGTTTTCTGGGGCCTTATGGGCGTCACAT